>JABASD010000324.1:0-86787 GCA_019776165.1 Pogonognathellus flavescens | reverse complement strand
CGATGTTGTTGCTAAAGTATTTACAATCGCCATTATATTATATATTATTATATATCATATATTATTAAGGCTAATCTTAACCTCGTGAGGTCCCGTAGGACTGCTTGATGTTAGTTTTTAGTTTTGTATGAAAATTTTAAAATTTCAGGTTTTGCACACCCACCTTGGCATTTTCCAGGGTGTGCATTGCGCACCCTGTACAATATGTTCCTCGACCCTTGACCAGAAGAACACAGATAAATGTGGAGGTATTGATTCTCTTTGTAGACAGATATCTTTCATGTAGAAATCTGTCTACACATTCTCTTGTTTCTCCAGGTCTATTCTAATGCATTAATATACAATGTAGGTATTCCAAATTTCCAAATAATAATCTCCATATTATAATCATACAACTCCATTATAATAATCTACAATTGAAAACTTTCGTTTTCTCATCCGTTCAGCGCGAATGAAATCTCTAACCATTTGCCACTTTGTATTGTTTGCCTTTGTTGCCAAAATGGAATTAGCACCTATATATTTATGAAACATAAACCTACAGTATTATCACACCCGTCTATACATATATAAAATAAAATTATACTTACCTATAAACTAAGGTTATTTGTAATACCAAAACTCACACCGTCTCTTCGTCTCTATCGTCTTGGATCGACCCAAATGTAGCAACTCCTTGTGCAAATGTCATCAATCATTTCCTCGGTCCAATCTCAGCGGCACACTCCCGACATCCACACAGTTGCGAAGTGCTGCTGTGTAAATGCATAGTGCTGTCTGTCTACTGTCTATCTGTATGTGAAATGTGTATGCAATATTGTGTAACCAATGCATTACATTTATTCTGCTAATATTTAGCTGCCATCCCGCCGTTATAGATGTCTTTGTAAGCAAACCACATTTAATTCAGGAATTCATAATATTATACTCTGTCTGTCTGGGTAGACACTTCTCAAAGAACACCTTCATCATGTGTAAAGGGTAGTATTATTGCATTCACTACTGTATCACAGTAATACACAATAGTCATTCATATAGTAGTCAAAGTATAGTAATTAAGTTGAATATTATTGCTACACGAAAACTCCTGCTAATAGTGGCACAATTACTAAAACCCTTTAATTATGTAGATATGGCAGTTGATAATGTAATCCAATAACTTAACATATTATGGACATTTGACTTAAGAAGAGCTCCATAATGAATATTTTGTGTCTTATTTTATATCAACCATAAGCTATATGCACCTAATTAATACAACGAATTTGATAAGTTGTAAATTCGTAATAGTGTTATGCATCAATTATTACTACGTATGAGTTCTAAGATTTGTTGTCTCAAGTTGAATGAGAGGTTGTAATTAACTAGACAAGCAGATCTGAGCTTCTCGCTGGTAATAGAATAACAGAGATTGTTTGTGTAGATGAACTTCACAAATAGCGAATGAATTATAAGGCATCCTAAAAATACTAAACTCTTTTTCTAAGTAAAATTACAGACTTTCTGAAAAGTTCTCAAAATTTGTTTTGACTCCTCCTTATTTAGAGTCTATATATCTTTATGGTTAACATTAAATGTTCAAACTCCCCTATCCATATTCTATTGATTTTTTATATGATGATGTCAATAAAGTCTCATTCTGCCACATACTGTCATGTAACTTCTGTAAGAGTTTACTGGCATTATTCTTTGGTTCAATGTGCTTTTGGATTATTATTATACATTAGGTGCAAAAAATGGTATGCATGTATTATAAAGGTATATTATAATTATAAAGATGTTTTACATTAAACTTACTTACAAATTTTGTTTTAAGGCGAAATTGTATTGACTATGCATTTACAGGTGGCAACCTAAAAATAAAGTCATGCTACGTTTAAACGCATTATGAAATGAAGTACTTTTTTATGTATGAGTTACAGCTAGTATGAAGAATGCCTGTGTGTGTTATTAGATGAGAAAAGTTAGGCAGGAAGGAATAGCATTGGTAGAATGAACATTGAAGAATTCTTGTAAACTACAGATTTATTTATTCAGTATAGTCGAAAGTTGATGACTGGTTGATGACAGCATTATGAGTAGCCTTAATTCAAGTGTCTTAAAGATAGGACGATTAGAATAATCTATAATTTGTATTATACGCGTGTATTACATATTGTATTGTGTTTAGTATAAGGTAACGTGTTATCTCATTGTGTGAGTCTATTACTTGAGGAATATTGTGGTGTACCCTAATGATGGAATGTAGGAAATGATTGTGGTTATAGTTGTAAGTAACTAGTTAATTGTAAGATACACAGTTGGTATTAGTTCGCTACTTTATTATATTTACATAATACTATGCATTTACATAATTCATTTATGGTGAACAACTTGAGTTGGGCAAAATGTGTACATTTGAGGCCAAAGTTGGAGTGAGAATTGAGCATAAATTTTAGTAGTTCATAACAGTCAGATATTTACCTTATTCTATTTATTATTTTAAAGAATTTCATTCCTTCTTCGTAATGCCATAATTACTTCTCCCACATGTGCTCAATTATTGCACTCTACTAAAATCTAATAGGTAACGTACACGATTGGTTTGTATTGTTTTCATTGTTATTAGAGCAACCGTCCATGCCGTTTCGCTTACTACTATTAAAGTTTTTAAAAATGTATAACAGATACTACCAATTAATTGTAAAGATTAGTCTAACTAGATTATTCTAACTAATTCTTACATCACCTATTACTAGTGTCTTCACCTATGTCTTCACTAGTAGCAACTATATTAGTACTTTTGAGGCATATTTGACTCGCACTTTACTTGGAATATTTACAACATGATATACAGTAGATATTTATATAATATAAGCGATTTGTAGTATTCTTTCATTAACAACAACATTATTATCTCTAATAATATTACTTAGGTAACAGCTTTGTACAAAGACGTAGAATAGAATACATTATCAGAGGTCATTAGAGAATTTGTATTGAATGCTATACCGATCGCAATCAATCTGAAGGAGATTGTAATCGAGCAGTGAGTAGTTACACCATTATAGTTTTAGCATACGCGCTTGTACATAATTTTGTCTCATTTACTTTTTAACACAGTTGAAATTAGAAATACTGGTGGTGGTAATAATGTTAGAGTGTATTAAGTAAAAATAAATATAATATTACTTTATGGCAATTTTGGTAGTTGACAAATTTGTGTTGAAGAAAGCTTCAGCGGCCGACACCTTACTGAGAAATTCAATGCACAATAATTTTGTGTGCCATAAAATTATTCCTGCGTCAATTGCAATTACAATGATGGAATGTTGACTCTACTGCAAGACTTATCTTATTACGGAGAATCTCATCTATCATTTTAGGACAAGCCCCATATGATTTTAGTAAATATTATGATCATATTTTCAGTTTTTCCTTGTTATTTCTCTCTCTTTGTACGCAGCACAATAAAAGGAGCCACAGCAGTCAAGGTGGTTGAGAAGAATGACGAAATAATTTTGTTTTCTTGTTGCGGTGAAATAATTGAATAGTTTATACATCGGGATCTCGGAAGCCACAAATTGACAGTAATCTTGTAATAGTACGCGAAATGAAAGTCGTAAACATCCCTGTGGCTTTCCGTTTCCTTAAAGATCATAATATCGTGCAGAAACTAGCATGACAGTCCGTAGGTAGTGAAGGAGGAGCTCGCATGTTCCCTGGGGCGAAGAGAGAAATCTTGCCAGTACTCACTTGCCTGTCACTGCTTCCTGTCAACCGTCACAGCCAAACAAATACATTAGCGTTACATCATGGTAGTCGAAAAACGATGTTTTCTTTGAACCTATTTCTTTTATTCGTATTCAATATTCTATTCCAATCATTTTTGACATACATACTAAATTCTGTGATAAACAAGCGATAACCAAGACAGATTCATTCAAAACGTACAGTCGAAGAATGAAAATCACAAGAGAAAATAACAAAGAAACATTTCTTTTGATATAAAACTCATTTCATTTAATAGGTCTGCACCAATATTATTTTGTAGTATACATCCGCCTTTCTCACTTATAGTTCTTTTTCCATTTCTTCCGGACATTTTGTATACAAAAAATATTTACATTGAAAGGTTCTGATTCTGCTGCTTTTGTGTGTGTTCCAGTTGTCATAACTGAAGAAAGAGGTACCTGCAATCTCTGTTTTGTTTAAAAATTCGCCTCTTAGCTTTAAGCGTTATATGAAAATGCGAGTAGGCATTTTGAAACTTTTGACGTATATTGTTCTGTGTAGTTTGCGATGTGAACTGCTTGTAAATATCCACATTAATGTTATATTTTATATTTGTCGTAGTTATGAGAGTTGGATAACTGTAAAAGTACTGTGAGTGCAAGTATGTCAGTCTGATGCGAAAAGTATGTGGGAGTTAAAATGGAGTACGTGTGAAGGAAGGTAGACACGAAAGTTGGGGAAATCCTTCATGATGGTAAATATTTTGCTCCTGACAGAAACTGAAAGATGACGTTAAAGGAAATATGAAAGGAAGCTTTTGCTTAATGTATTTACGAAGCTTTTCGACTCTTTGAACTGACATTTCCTACATTTTTGTGTATTTCTGTTTCCATTACGGCACACACAGTAGATTTTAGTTGACTGTGCACACTATTATCATGGTATGCAAGTCGTTGTGTATGAAAGCTTTATTAAGTGCGTTTGAGCATGAAAAAATCTAGTTCAAAAGGATCACAACTCATAGACGTGGAAAGTAAAAGAGTCGGAATAAAGGTATGACAAATGCTGCACGATTCTTCCCCGGTATTTTCCCAGGAATGTATTGCGGCAGATTGAAATAATTTATCTAGCTTGGTTGCTCGTCTTACCTATGAAAGAGCCTTTGGATGACGTTGCGTCCGAGGAACGTTTCAATGTCCCTGATTTAGAAACGGAATAAATAGATTTCGTGAAGCTTTGACTACTTCGCCTTCGGGACGGAGTATCACCATCTTCTCTTTTCAGAGAGTAAAAGTGAGGCTGCTCATCCAAAATCCCATCTTCTAATGGAATAAATATATAACAAGTTGATCCAAGGGCACAGTCAAGAAATATACACACAGGAACACACACACACACAGAGACAGTCAAAAGAAGATTTCTATCAAGAAGCCATGCATCTGTGTACAGAGCAGTCATGTTGTTTGGACAAGAAGGGTAAGCAGGGTTCGTATGTATACAAAGTATACAAAGTACAATTCTCTCAGCACAAAAAACTACCTAGTCTCATCTTTCTCATAAATAGACATCAGCAGCGGGTCTGCTCTTCTTTTGCCAGTTCTGTGAGTATAATGCTAGCTGAACTTGGCCCGTAGGTACAGAATAAGTAGTGGGAGTCGTAGAACACTATGAAGTGGTGGCACTGTGGAAGTAAATATTACATACACGGCAGTAGGCCGCCAGTAATAGCCGAAGTAGTAATAGAAGTCCCATAGCCGTAGTATTCGAGTATTGGTGAGTATAGGTTGTATGCATTACGACTGCATTGCTAGAATCGTTCATGCAAGAAACGAAGCGAAGTGAAAGAAAACCGAAAGAAAAAGGGAGAGCCAGATGCTAGTGAAGAAATAACATTGTATATTAGTAGATAGAGAACATAAGCTAAGCATAACCTGAGAGGAAAAGAATGACTTTGCCAAAAAGATCGTCTTCCCCAGTGGGATTGTAATTCCAGGCGGATACTTCAAGGAATTTAGTCTTGAGGTCAGAAGTGGATACAGTTGGATAGACCATTGTTTGATTCCACTGAGGAGAGCTGCACATGGGAACATGTCGAGTTCGTCTTTGATTTTCTAAAATCCTTTCAGGAAGTAAATAAACGACGACGTAAGGATCTACTTGAACATGATCTGTCCCATCTTCATTTCTCTGCTTCGGCAATCTTGCTTTGATGACTGTGACGTATAAAATGCAAGCTTTCGGGTCGTGGCATATTTGCAGTTGAATGTGTCCATTCGAAGTTTTCTTTCTTCTTAAAGCCACGGCTGCTGCGGCTGTTCCTCTGCTCCCGGTGCTCCCTTCTCGTTTAGTTGTCTCACAACCACTTCCTCCACCAAATCCTCCTCGACTACGTCTTTCATTTAATTGACTCGCGTCTATAGCCGACATGAGAGGCACGGGAATACTCGTCTCTTGGTAGTCCGACAGTTTTCTTAGTGTGGACGACTGAAAAGAAAGCCGGGGAGACAGAGTGCCTTCAGTGAAAGCAGATTGATGGATTGAGCTGGTGGCCACAGAAGTGTTAGTGGCTTGTGTGGATGTAGAAGGTGAGCGGTTCATTCTTCTGATGTTGTAGCTCTCCATTTCTCCGCCTTTGTGACTAACACTCGAAACAGCATCTGTTTTAGACCATCACTCGTAATTGCACAATTTCAACGACAGTCATGCTGCAACTAGTGCCCTGGCTTCCCTTCAGTCTTTATTCCTATACACATATATTCGTATACCACAAAATTGCTAGTAATCTCTTAAGTGCCCTTGTCTCACAACTAGTAGTACACTGTGTGTAATTCAGGTACTTCGCAAAGTACCTCAGCAGCACCTCCAGCAACTCTGCCTGCACTGCAATCTCCCTTTAGTTATTGTCTCTCCTAGCCCTATAATATCAAAATCCACCCAGACCCACCTGCACCATAATAATGGCCACATTTCACATAACCCGAGTAATTCCACTAACATAGCCTCACATCGCCTCACTAAAGAATAGCCGAATGCCACATAATGCTAAACCCACACTAAGCTCTCTGTCTGGAGATATCTAGCCAAATGCTGTAAATTCTGAAGCTAGCAAATTGAAAGAGCTCGGGAGCATTTAAATTCCAATGGTATTACTATTACTCCTACAAACATTTCCCCCACACCTAAACTAATATGGACTCATTGGTTTGGAATTGAACACTGAACATTTAGCAAAAGGATTTTCACACCACAAGATTTTCTCGTATATGCCAATCCTTGTTGATCTGCTGCTCAGTTGCATGCTCCCTTTGTTTGCAGCCTACAGACTCAATCACACACACATACACAGCATCATCATGGCAGAACAAGACACAGTTTTAGTGAAACACAAACAATATTTTACATGAACGCACCAACAGATATGAATAAATAATTCCGATTAGGATTAAACCAAGCAAACTCGTGTATGTGTGTGCTTACGAGGATTTAAATACGTTTATTACAAGTTGTTATTCCATGATGCAGTAAGAAATCTTTTAGTTGGAAATAAATGTCTCTCTCACTGTCTGCAGGTAAACCTGAGATCTATATATACGGACGACTCTAATAATAAGACACTAGCTAATGCTCTTGCACACAGGACGTCTTACTGCTAGTGAGAGTAATGATAAGAACATTGCGAACTTACCATCAACAGAGCCCCTATTATCCGCTCTTGTTAAATTAGTCTCAGATTCCACATTAGTGAAATGTGAGTAGGCACTCTCGGTAGTGGGCCCCTTTTCACTCTCATTTTCGTCTGTTGTGTCCTGCGGCTGGTATAAAGTTTGAGAGTCACTCAGACTGCATGTTCCACTGTGACTGTGTTGTCGAGAGCAGTCATCATCTTCAGATTGTCTCCTCTTCCCCGTCACAATATTGTAATCACTGTGTAATAAATCACATCTTGACTATTCTGTTTTAGATCTTGTCTATTTGCAATTTGTACGCTTCCGTACGCAAAACTTTAAACTACAGACACAGGCAGAAGCGTAGCATCAAGTTTAATCAAGCAATCGCATGGGAACTGTAGGTTACATGAAATTCAAATGGAAACAAAAGTCAGCTATTATTTACTACAGGAGTGAAATCGTTATTTGTTTTTCAACGTATAAAGGAATAAATTATACGGGATGAGGATCGCTACTAATGGGCTAATGCTAAGGTAAGGTGGAGGTAATATAATCATTTCAACTAGGAACTAATATTTTCTGTATAGACTATAGACTTAAGAAAGTGATGAAAGTATAACAGGTATGTACACTATAGGTGGTTACTATGAAAGACCTGACATGGAAAGGGAGTAGTAGTGGTGAAACAAGCGGGTAAAGAAATAACTGACGCCCTTAGCCAAATAGACAGGAGACTACGAGAAGAGAACTGAGAAAATTGAGAAGAGAGTACAAGACATTCTTTACCTTCGAAAAACAAGTTCAATTTCGTCACTAGAAGCGTCGAGTATGGATTGCACCTCCTCGAAAGTTTTATTGTCCAGAGACACACCGTTCCACTCGAGAACAACATCTCCTAAAATTCCCGGACCATGTTGTATGTGAAGGAAATGTGATTCCGTGTATTCTTATATTTACGCTTACTTAACTTTAGACTCTGCGCTTACTGATACGTTTCCACACTCACAATAAAACAATAGTGAGGAAAAATATAAGGACAACCGAGCTGCCATATATGCCACGGCTCCTGCCAACTTATTGTCCAGTGAACTGTTCTAGTAGCTGTGTGTTTCGCTTTGCCCTCGGGAACCCCCACCGAATAATTGTTGTACATTTTTTCCCTTTTACTTACTTTCCACTCTTTTACAACCTTTAGGACAAACACATACTACACACAAGTTCTTTTCTCGAGAGCTGTTATAATTTCTTCCTATTTAATTCTAACATGAAGCTTCACTACAACTAATCATTTCAAAGTCTACGTGTGCAAACGTCTTCCGTTAAATTCACTCGGCACGGTATACTACTATAGCTATTAGCTGCTACAACTACTGATATTATGTACGGCCGTTTTTCTCTGTCTATGGGAGTCTCGAGTATGTGCATTGCGAGAAGGCAGCGTGCACACGCTCATTATTACGTGAATCATTGCAGCGCCTTCACAAAAGGAAAGAACCTGATGCGTTAACGGCAAGAAGATATTATTTCCAGGAAAAGTATTTTTTTACTCAAACACACCTATTACTTATTATTAATGGGCGAGCACCTATTTTCTACTTTGTTACATGTTAGGTTTTGTGTCACTTGTTCCATGCTTTCAGGCAGTGACGGCTGAGCAGATTAAGTTTCAAGTTTTCTCTCTAATATAAGTAGTTATATCAATCTTAAAGGCTGTAGAATTGCACCTACTGGTAGAACTTTAACCGGAAACTCATGATTAGGCATTTCGTATCGTCATGCATCTATTCGCTCTTGTTGGCAGCTAATGATCTGTCAAGTTCACGCTGTAGATGCTGCTCCCCACAAAATGCTTTGGATGAAAAATGTTGGCGTATTATAAAAAACTGTCAGATTGAAATGATGAATTTTAAAATAACTGCATCTCTCAACAGGACAATTCCACAGAGGGTAATTCATCAATTTTCATGTACAGCAATGTGCTGAGGGCTGAGGCATGGTGCACAATGAATAAGTTCAAAAATAGTTGTAACGTTCATTTGCATATTTAGCTACATCTGTTTAAATGCCAAAAATGCTGCAAAAATCAAATCCGTTGCAAAAGAATGTCAAATCATTTTTGTGTTACTACAGCATAGTACGATGTGGAGTAAAATTGCAAAAAAATGCTTGGTAGCATGCAAAAATCTTGGACTGGAACAAAATTTGTCTTACACACAAAATAGTAGATATAATACCTACCTAATTAATTTCCTTGGCCTCTGTCAACCCCTTAATTAGTATTTCATTACCCCAAGACTGAAGACACCAAATAAATTTTCTAGCTTATGCTTAAAAATATAATATTCTTAAACTAAATTAATTTTTTGCACAGCTTAATTAAAAAAACTTAATTACAGTGGGCTAATTGTGGACAAATTGATTTAACTCTATCGGAGCGAAAGTTTTGAAAAGGGATGTTACGATTAAAATACACGGGAATTTATTAGTGTTGGCGGACCTTCACGTATGTCGCCTAAGTTGTCAGCTAATCCTCCAGGAATAATTTTAGCCACGTATGCTGCAAGAAGTCCACTAGAGTCAGGAAGTTCTTTTCCACCGACGATTTTCATTCCCAAGCCGTTATATCCAGCAGAGCGATCTTTAGAGTCTCGTGTGAGCAAAAGTCGCTTCACCGGAAATCGGTATTTCTTCGTTGGGTGGTGTAGATGGGATGCCTAGGTGCAGATACAGGGTTAACATAATAAATATAATATATGACAGAGGTAGACAGCGTCCCGTATTTGTATTATAATGTGTTTCCAATGAAAGGAGTCATGCTGAGGAACGATGCTCCTAAATGCAGTCACACGTTCCATGAATTATTGCACGTGTCAAATGTTTAGAATTGAAAAATAACACAAAAAAGATATATCGCTGTCACTATATGTATCAATGTATCTACTGTAATAAAAACACAATTAGATAAAAATTGTTGGAAAATTGAAAAAAGCTAGCAGAAAAAGTATTAGATTTTTCGCTTATTGATTTTATACAAGGCGAAGTTAAACAGCGGAATAAATAAATAAAAAAGCTCATTTTGTGAGAAAATAGGAGGAAAGTATTAGGTTACCCTGCAATCTAATATTTTCGTCATTGAAAAGCGTAATTGCGCTTTTACGTCTTGCAGCTCCTTTGAAACAGAGAAAACTGATTATTTTTATATTTCATTTCATTACTTCCTTTGAGTGCATTAAAAGAATCCTATTATTAGGATGAAAGTATCTGTGAGCCAAAATGGTTGATTAAAAGGCAACCGACAGTAATTGAATGACTACTCGTCGGAGCACATACAAAGTATACAAGTTCTCATTAGACTTATCTGCACTTGTATTAGCATCGTTCCTCAGACGAACAAAATGAAAAGGGAAAGCAGCCGGGAAGAGAAGAGAGTGCTTATACAAAGGGTTTCGCCTCAATTAAATTTAAACTACTTATTTCTACGGGCACTACCAGACGTACATACGGCTAGTACCCAGTACATGGCACATAGCACAGTAGTAGTACAGAGAGTAGCAGTGGGTAAGTAAAGTATGTGACTTTTGAGAGAGCGGGTTAAGTTAAACAGAAGAGAATAGAGGAATGGTGCAATTGAGCAATGTTTGATCTTGAGAAATCAAAGAGAGTCTTGAAGTAAATGAGAGAAGAATAACGGAGGATTGGAGATAGAATTCAGTATTGTGTAGGCAGGCGAAGAGAAGAGACAGAAGATGAGAGAGAGTCGGATCATGAAATGAAATGCCATGGCATTGTCAGTTGAGAGGATGAAGAAAGAGGGGAAAGATGCTTACGTTCTTACTTGCGCTTTCTTGGTCTGAGCTGGGCTTGGCTCAGCCCCAATATTGGAATGAGTTGATGTCACCTTGTTATTCTTTACTGCTTTTCTCGTGCACCCGCCAATAATCCCATAATCATCAGGAAACCTCAATGGGGTCTGTATTTCCGCAATGGGTGACTTAATACACGGACTGTCAACGTGGAGCGGGGTTGAAACGCTCCCTTGGCCACTCAGATCATTCACAGCAACCATTTTCATCGAGACTTTCGGTGTCATGGGAGGAAGCCTTCCTTTGCTCTCCGACCAACAATCTCGCCGCATCTTCATCGCTTTAGTAGTAGTATTACTTCTTACTAACATTCACATGAATCAACGAGCGTTATGCTTTTTTCTTTATACACAACCTACACATACTACTACACTTAGTAGTTGAGTCGCATTTCACTATGTCATTTCACCAATAAGCATCAAATATAACACCATTTTCTTGTAATATTAACATGATGACACGTTCAATCACCCCTATGGCAAGACTTAGTACGGTAATTATAATTCATATATTTATAACGGAAAATTGTCAAACTTTATCCAATAAACTATTCTGTACCTACGAATTTCATATTTTAAAATGCATTTGGCAACATAATGTGCAATAGAACAGTTGTGCAACGTAAAATGTGCAACAACTACCGTACAGCATCAAGGTAACGTGGCATCATGGTAATAATCAATGTGTCTATTAATTAAACGAACTCGTTGAAATTACTATTTCAATAGATATTATAAAAAGATTTAAATAAATAATTTTAAAAAGTTAATAAAAGTAGGACGGGGTGAGTGAGGTGTAGACGATGTTACATAAAATACATTTATAAGAAGATAAAAATAGACTACATGAAATTGAGAAAACACCGTCATGCCGTAAGAAACCTTGATTGGAAATGAAACCTGGTAGACATGTGAGACAAGGCGATGCTAAAATATTAATGTGAAGACATATTACGAATAACGAACGATCAATGCTCATATAAAAAGTAGTAAAAACGCAAACGAACAACAACCAATAAACCAGAAGCGTCAAGTCAAAACAACCAAGCCTTTGTGACAAGAGAAGTGCAGATAACCACACTTTAATTCAAAGGTGCTCGTACGTATGTCTCAAATCGACGAGAACGATCAATAGTCAACTAATAAATAAAGAATGTACATAGACACTGATATTAATTTTAGGTGTGTGGGATATGCTAAATATGATATTATTATACTTCAAAGTAATAAACGACTGTATTGCCAAGTCAATATTTGAACGAACCAGCCACATTTAGAGAACAGCCAAACCTTTCGGTACCTAAACCTACAACAGTGTGCCTAGTCATATTTCTGTACGTGTTACACCAACATAACACTAGAAATAATAATAAATGACATTAATATACTCATACAATATGTATTAAGTACTAAGTACATTCTATTTTTGTGCAATGGACAAAATATTCAAGAGAAAACCTTAACATTTAAGTATTGTTTCTATACCTATATGTATTTTGTATTTATATAATACAGAAGAGTACCGTAAATGTTAATTCCTGTAATCTAAAACTCTATATTTTACTACAGACAATGATAATTTATTACAAAGATATGTGAGGGTAAAAAACTGTAAAAAAATAAATTAAATATGAAATGAGATGATTTCTGCCTACGCGAACTATCTCAAAGTATGCCACAATATTAAAATGCTAATTCATTGTAAATAAATTACTAACTAAAGCTACAACTTTTGAGTACCTATGTACTGTATGTACCTAACAAAGTAGAAAACCCAACCCCACAAATAATAATGCTATTCCCCAAAAAAGCGTAGCAAACATAGAGAAAGCAGGTTCGATATTAAAATTGAAATCAAAAATATTTATGTGCATTTGTTCCAAATCAAAAAAAAACCTCCTATGCTTACACTTTACGTATAGATCAGTCTATACGAGGCCATGACTACTTTATAATATATTCTATGTTGTGAAAGATGTTTATGGCCTCATACAGAATGCATAAGGAATGTCCTACTATGAATTCACTTAATCGTAAAGGTTAATGCCATCCGACTAGCTGGTACTAATTAAATGTTGAAGTGTTACATGTGGACATGGACATAAAAAACGGAATGTGGGAAATATACTTCTAAGAATACTCAAAGTGCATGTCTGGATGATACATTAAAACTGTAGAGAATTAGGAGACGAGAAATAATGTCGGGTCGACGGCGACGGTTCTGGTTGGTGATGATGGCAGTTGTTGTGTGTGTGCTGGTAGTTGCGAGAGCAATTAAAGCGTGAAATAGAGAGCAATCACAGAATACAAGAGTATAATTGTGAAGGGAATTTCTTTAATAGTCTTTTCATTATCGCTTAGATAGGTCGTTGATTTATTGATTGGAAATCGGTAGGCAGCTGTAAACATTTCATTTAGAGAGATTAACAACAGTATTTACACCGTACGAGCATTAAGCCATGAGCGGAACATGCAAACCTCTGTGTTCAATGTCATCATCAGACAAAATCAAATAGAAAAATAAAACAAAGCTATTTTCACTGCATATTATAAAGGTATAGTATGTAGTAAATTAGTAGGTACTTAGAGTACTTACTCTGTCAGTAAGTTACAGCTTGCTAGTAGTAGTTGATCAATTATAATATTTGACTAGTGTAATTAGAGCCCTGCTACTACTCATACAGTACACACAGTACAGTAGGTACTTTCAAATTTAATATAAGCAGCAGTAGCAGTTCACTCACATGCTAATCATTTAATAATCCATATCAATGAGTAATTTTACGTAAATATTGTATTGTAGTCAGTACGTAGTACCTATATATGTATCTCTACTAAAAGTACAGTAGGTTTAATGTATCGTGTCTATAGGTATGTTGCTTTATAATAATATTATTATGGTCATACGCCATAGAGAACAAGAACTCTGCTCAATACTCAAATGTGATTACCTGCACACAGACACACTATTTCAACAATAGTATGATTTTATTGGGATTATTGCTGTGGAACAATTGCACCTATAATTAATTAGTATTTTATCATATTACTACTATTATAAGACTTATAGAGTAGAAAGAATAATATGACGGTTTATAAACTGTATACATACGAAATGCATAATCACATTGAGGGTATTTCAATAATTTAATTTAATAGAATCTGAAATTATTCACCCTGCTTTGCAAATGTCCTACGTATTAAAATTAGAGTTTAATGTCTGTCAGTCAAAGGGGAGGAAATAAAGGAAGCTTCATGTACAGCGGCATCAGATTTACAAATACTCTTTTTGATTAAAAACTCTCCTTTTGTCAAATCGTACTAGCATACTAAGGTAACATTTATTTTTGAATAAAACGAGTATTTGCACGTTTGGTTCTACTTCCCATGAACTCCTTTTATTTCATGATTTCGACAGATAGACAGGAAACTAGGATTTAATAGGAGCGAATAAAAAGTATATTAGCACACATTAGTATGGTAAGTACTTTCACGATGTTGTATGGCAGAGTAATTACATTTCAGCACGTCTCAAGTTCTTATTCGACTCTTGTTCCTGAGATCACTACTAGTAACAATCTGTGTTTTTAAAAAAATGATGTGTAAAAGAAATTTCTCGTTGTCTGACATCTGACTATAATATAGCTGGTCATATGAGAGACACAAGATACATTGTAGTAGTAGGTACATATTATATTATATAATAAAGATAATTTGACGCAGTTAATAAAAATGTAGCTTGTATTTCATGGAGTAGATAGCTACAGCATGTTGCTCCTGTTCAATAATGCATGTGTGTGGTGAAAAAATAATGAAAGAACAGTCATAAGTATATACAGTGTGTGTATAAATTCAACAGTAAACATAACAACAACAATATTCATACATAGATAATCATTCCGAAAGAATTGAAATATACATTACAGATACATACATGTAAATACGTATACGTACATACAAGTACACAATGACAATGTGTAAACAAATACATAGTTAAACAGTTCGAAGTTAAAACCAATGCTTAAAATATTAACAATAACAGTCATAATCATAATAATACTTTTGTATATAATAAATTCATGGTAAAACTATGTAAATATAAAACGGGTGTCGTTTACTCAAGAAAAGAGCCACAAGGAATTCTACTACTCACTTTAACACCCTCACACATCTACCAAATCTACTTCACTTCACACAGTCATAGTTTTACTTATGCATAAGAAACAACAATGCATTCTTCAACACATCTCCATCACATCTTTCATAAAATCAACAACAGCAATTATCTACTGACGTAGCTACGTAGTATAGTTTTCATCATGTCTTGTCATTTTATATGTAATAGTTGTATAGTAGTGTAGTTTATAGTAGTAGTTGTAGTTTAGTATTTTAGTATTTACTGTATTTATAATAGTAGTATGTATTTATTCTAACAATCAATATCATCATCAATACCCACACTAAAGTAAACGTTTTTATACACGAACGAATGAACGAACTCCTGGTTTCAGCGCTTGTTCTGTATAATAATTACTTTCTAAGGTAATAATCAGCCAGATTTCTTCCTTGTAGTGTTACGTGGTTATACGTTAGTTATGTAAATGGCAAGGCCAGGCCAAACATATTTTTAGCCCAGACTTGATGTACGTTACGTATTTTCTGCAGTAGTATTTCTTAGTAACTTACGTTGACTTAACAATATCATTAATCATAATAATAATAATATAATTTATCATTAGCCCTATATGTCAATTAATATGTATACTTACTTTTTATCAAGTTCTCTTTGTAATTATAGATTGTAACTTCTTTCCAACTTCATCTCTAATCGTCTATCGTTGTATAATATAATGTTAGCCGTATATATTTAGCTTACAATACAATATATAGCATTATTATTCTATTATGTATGTTAGTATGATTCGTAGTTCTAATCTGTACCTAGAGTAGTATGTACTTTTACCTTAGCAGAATTATATACGCATTACTTATGTACTTATCAGTAGTACTAATTGTAAAATGTAGTTATAGTATAGGTAGGTATGTTGTTTTGTAGTCAGTACCTCGGTTATCTTTTATATTATGTATATGTACTAACGTGTATAGTAACAATGACTGCGTTCTTTATTCGGGTTTGTTTCTTGGATTGTGCAAAGAAATGGAAATTATTTATGTGACAAATCATTTCAGCTCCTGACCAGCAGATCTTCTACACAGCGGAGCCATAATATAATGGCATGGCCAATCAATCTGAATTGTCTGTCTCATCATTATTTTTTTACTCATATCATAATATCTGTGTTCATAAACCAACATCAACTATGCGGCAAATAAGTTTTTGCTATGTCTTGTGTCATGTTTCGTGTAATAGCAGCATGTATAGCTACTTTATTATCTTTTTGCGTATGGATGGGAACCTCTCTATAGCTCTGTGACGATGTCGTTGTTCTTGTCTTCATTTTCGCGTTACATTTTTAAACAGTTACACATTTTTTACTCGACTGTATTTTAAGAACCCTCCTTTCATCTACTAACCCGGAAAAACTGAACTGCTTTTTTGTATGTACTCAATGCCCACTACTACCACCTTCATTACAATACTACACATAATAATAATACAGTATATTATGTTAGTGTGCACTTTTTCGTTATACTGCTACATATCATGTACATAGACGTATATAGCTACAATATATGCAGCTTGTATAATGTGTGTAAACACATTTCACGTGCTAATGTATTTTGCCATGCCAATTGCTATTATGTAGTGCTTTGCACAACAACATTTTATTTTTTATGATATGAACAATTAACTACTGTGAAACTGCGACCTGCTAATACATGACTATAACATATTTTCTATTTCTGTACACTGACTATATTCTATAGCTACTAGTTTTCTCTGCACTTTTGTGTAGAATGACAATAAGTAAGTAAGACGCTCGCTTAATTGTCTACATAACGAACCTACAATATTCCTACTTCATCATGTCAATTGTAGCTCTGCTGTTCCTGCACTGCGGCATTACATGCAATGTGTAGGTGGTACTTCTACGAATGAATTGTATTTTACTATCAGCACGGACATCAGTTCAAGATTTGCCGTCATCATCAAGATTTATGACTATGACAGCAATTCCACGTTTCCTTTGTATAATTTCCAATGACTATGCGCTTTTATTTCTATCTACCAGTTCTAATCAGTTATTGTTAGGCTGTATTGAATATAATATTTTACTTTAGGATTTGAAATGGTAGTACTCTGCTGTTCTGTCGATTCCCTCTGCACTTATATAGCCGTACTGAATGCACAGTAGTCTTTCGAGTCTTGAATCTTTTTAAGTACGTGCGAATTATTGTTATTTTGTTAGTGGTAGACTTTATAGCTTATTGCACAATGCAAGAGATATTACTAGTATTGTTTATTACTTTAGCCTACTTATTGGTTTTTACGGTTAATTCTAAGTTTAAGTAGTAAGCCTTTGTTTGTATTGTTCCAGTTATTTTCTAGCATTATTGCTTTTTGTAGCTGCATTTTAGCGTTTTACATTTAACGGTGTATTAATAGGCACGCTATATAGCTATTCGCATTATATTCTCAATACACAAAACATGCACAGGTTTAAATTTGCAACTAGCTGTGTGTATTGTGTAACTGCATACGAGTCAAGCTCTTATATCAATAATGAATGTTCGTAGCAAGTGCAGTTCGTCATACATGGACTGTTTCAATAAGTATTCTGATTCTGTCTACGACTGTATGGTGACTTTTCTATGGAATTACTGTATGTGTTATTAGTAAGTACGTGATTTTTGAAAGGATTAGCAGAGTATAAGCGGATTATGACACTACGGGTGGTCAGGATTACAACGTATGTACTTTCGCTAATCCTTCTATCTATGAAAGAGATAATACATACGGAGTACAAGCAAAACTGAGCTGATTGACATTCACAGATGGACGAGGAGAATATTAACAATAATATAATAACATGATTGACTGATTTTCAATTCGAATTCTGCATCGTAGTTAATCAAATACATATATAGCTTTCAGTTTTCACATTTTTCAATTGCGCCCAATCCTTCTCAAATCGAATAGAATTGTCAAGTAAGAATTTTCACGACGGATCCTACATTAAACTCTTACAACACGAGATTATGTATTTTAGGTGTTAATATTCAATACATTTGGAGACTAAGAGAGTTCGTCTTGAACAGTTTACATTGGTTAGTCTGAGGTAATAAGCAATTTCGAAAGATCGTTAAAGTTACATACAACTTTGTATGAAATTATGTGAACCATGGACAATGAATAGACTTGAGATATTGAGAAAATTTTCACTTAGGGATTTTCACCCACCGGAAAGAAATTTTTCAAATAATGAATTATTTGCAAATCGAATTTTTTATAATTAGGTAATAAATACCTAGAATATTATTTTCTTTTCAGTTGTCAAAATTTAATTCGTTGGAGGTGTGAATTCCGATTTAAAGGGAATTGCATAATTGTATTATGTGCAAGAGTTTATTTTTCCAACATGATTAATCAATGATTCACTGTGGTTGAAGGTTTTGACGATTTATCGAATGGTTTATACACATCTGAATATTTCACTTCACCTGGAACACTTCTCTCCAAAGGTACATAACATTTTTGATAGCTGAGAGAATTATTTAGCTGTTTTATTAAATATATAATCGATATCCATATTATGGTGAAAATAATGCTAGGGATTTAGTATACTAGAGTATATTATTTAATGTGTGTGAATACGGTGGTGTAGTCACGACATGTAGAAATATTTTCCATTTTCCCATTCTAAACTTCTTTTGAAACGGTTGCTTTGTTTCCGATAATTAAACTTAAGGATTTTGTTATGTATTTAGTCATAATATCGCTTCATATGTTTATTCGTAGCAGGAGTGGAACAGATTGTGGATGAAATAGGAGGGGAGCATGATAATGAAAATAGTTGAAATGAATAAATAGATCTTCCTACGCGATTTATCTGCAAATGACAAGGACTGACGTTTCAATTTGAACTGACCTAAAAACTATACACAGGATCTTATTTCTGAAAGGATTGTTTAGTAGGTAGTACGTAGGTAGGTACCTGCTAGCTTTTTAATATACGTGTCTGAATTTTAGATATGACAGTCCTGATTTATTTACTGTGTAATGATTCATACATATTATTATTTTCATGTAAATAAGAATTGAGGAAATTTTAAAATATAGTTATGATTCGAGAAACAGATAGGAAGGTACCTGCCTACTGTTTACCTACGTGCCTATTAGTAGTAAATATGTATTATGTAATTACGTATCTGTATGTAAATTGGTTTGTTGCTGTGTACTCGTTGCACTCACATTCAAAATGAACGTGACGGTACATAATAATATTTCTATTTTGTAAATGCTCGTTTGGATTTGACTGGTACGATACTGCTACAGTGAATCTGTTTAGGTAGTTCTTATTTATCGTAAGTAAACGTGTTAGTATTAGTTCTAGTGTAATTTTATTATTTATTCTACTAATATCTTCAGGGTTATTATAGTTATATATTATATCAAGCCAAAAACGTCAACGCAGACTTTTGTCATCGCACTAGCGTGTTACTGGAGTAGGCAAATATTTAAAGATGTTAATAAAGGGTACGTGTAGCCTAACAAATAGGTTTTATGTATGTATGGATGTATTTATGTATATAATGACATTTTAATCATAACAGCATTATTCTGCATATATTTAGAGGTATGTCGCAGTTTTATCTGTATGTATCGCATTTATGTACAATGTTTATCCTACGTGGACTAAATAAGTATAGGTGTATTTATGACTATAAAATATGACACTAATAAATAGTTCTAACAGTGATAGGCTCTTTCAACACCGCCTCATTTCGTTCGTGAAAATATTCAGAAACATCAGAGACACATGCTTGTATGTTTCACACAGAGAGAACTCATAAAATATCATTTTCATATGCAACAACTCTGAATAAAATCTCTCATGTGACGACGACATTGACGAAACGAATGAAATGAGATTGCGACGAGGATTCGGTTCAACTGCGACAAAAGAAAGCTAAGGCACAAAAGATTGTATTTTCTTCGTATGCATCTCTTTGTGGAATATTAGTACATTATTACAGTTTCCCCAAGAGGAGGAGAGCAGGCCAAGGAGGATTAGGACGAGACGAAGGATTGTGACAGGCAAATCGCAAATCGCAATTCAGAATTTAAATTTTCGTTGCTTACAACTTTTTTACAAGGGTATTGTACTGATAGGAGTGGTTCTAATTGTAAGTAGGTAGCTTACAGATTATCATCATATGTGTAACAGTAATTTACTTTTATAGCTTTATCCCTCTCCTGCATTACTGTCACGCTTCTAACCAATTACTTCCCTACAGTTGTAAGTATTATCTTCTTACTTCCATCAAGTAATTAGTCAGGCATATCGCATATCAACGGAATTTTGGCATACATACCTTACGTTATTACATTATTTGTAGATTCATCGGGTTCTAGAACGTTGCTAATAATATAATTAGTAGTAGTATATAATGCTAAGTCTACTTTCTACATTCGGTAATCGGTAGAAAACAGTAGAACCGATGATGAAGCCTTTTCCACTTATAGTAATCGTACTTATAATAATAATAACATCCTATAGAAAACATTGTCCCTCCTCGTAAACATGTAGCGCACAGTACACATTTACAGTCTCATTATATTTTAATTGTCACTCTACTTCATAGTAAGTATAATACATAATTAGCACATTTTATTTCTGTAGCTATTCTTGTCTGCTACATTGTTGGTTGCAAGTTCGACTCCTGAGAGAATTGACAAATCTTCCAACAAAACTAACCCATGGTTTTTTATATGAAATAGGAGTTTTCCAGATATTTAACTACAGTTCGCTTACTACTTTCTCTTGTATAATATATCTGCAGTCGTATTAGTATCTTTATACTTTCTACGTGTCCGTACAAAATGTGCTTGCTAATTATTATTGGCAACTGGCAAGTATTTAGTACATACCCGTTGGGTGTGTGTGTATAGGTGAGATGAACGATAGAGATGCGATTATATTGAGACGCTTTTTAGAACAATCTCAAGCTTTCTTTCTTCCTAGCACTGATGTAGTCGACCAGCATTTACTAGTTACGATATCTTTAATTTTTGTACACTCTGTCTGTGTTTTGTTTGCTACTAGCAATGTAATTAAGATAATTATACGAATATCGCTCTAATAAAAAATTTAAATATATACCAGTTGCATTTGAATACTTACTTAGCACATGGAGTGATTGTGGCATTGTGTGCATATGCATAATATGTGTCACTATATACTAGTGGAGTTTCATCAAATAACTGTTTTACATACAATGCACACATTACAATACGTACTATGACTTGGTTACATACAGTAAAGAAATAAAACTACAAGTGAGTACAAAATTACATTGAAATTATCACACACATAGAAATATTGTAGACATAGACACAATAGACACAGACATATGGTATAGGGAAGATCGAGAGACGTAAAGACACAGAGACAGAGAGAGATAGAGAGAAAGAGAGTGTCGAAGAATAAATTATTTCAGTAGTAGACTTATTCCATTGACAGAGAGAGAGAGAAAGATAGGTACAGGGGAACACACGAACGAACAAACCAATGAACAAACAGACACAGATGGAAAACATTTTACAGAGAAAGAGACGACAAAGAGGAGAGAGTCACTGCAGGGTCGCAGCCGCAGCTCATGAGACAGAGACAGATGAGAGAAATGGTTTACATTTAAGTAGCACAGTGCTAGACAATTTCTACAGCCACAGCAATAGTCGTAGTGTCAATCTAACAAGTACGTACACAGACATTTTCCAATACACCAATATAGAGAAAGTATTCATATACACACAGTATTCAAGATTTACATTAAAAATATGGCGAGTTGAGTAAGCTGAGACTTACAACGGCATGAAATACAATCAGTACAATAATATACAGTAAAAAGTACAGATGATAAGTTAACTAGAGCTGAGACAGACAGAACAAGACAGACAGAGAATGGAGGATATGCATGAATTATTTTGATGGAGTGCAGCAAGCACTGACCCAGAGTCTTGTTGGTCTTCTAGCACAACTTTCTATCATATGTATACATTTACCATTAGATTCTCTATACATTTTCATATTTTGTAATGATTTCTTTCAACAATCGTAATTTCAAATACTTTTTCGCATGCAGACATTTCCACACAGAGATAAAGAAAATTGGCGTGAGCGTTCTCGGAGTAGATTATCAATGCTGTGCTCAAATACAAAATATTTCGAAGGGAGCTATTTCTACTACAATGATTATGACGTGATAACTGCTACTGTACTCACTATTATAGAATTTACTTTGTGTCTGCTACTGTGACTAACAAAGTATAATATTTGGATTATTTGGATACGAACAAGAAGAATAAGAAGAGTAATAATGTAATAATAACTTTATAATACTTACCAATAGTTAGGTATGATACGTATAATATGTCGGTATGTAATGTGAATGTACTATGTAGGTATTAATATATAAGAGGACCTGATGAGATTTTGCTCACAGCAGCACACCGAGAAAACAATTGACAACAATACACGAGTCGTCGTGGTGTCCACTCAGTCCGACAACCACAACCACCATGAGAACGACACAATACAGTACAGTTACAGATCAGAGTACTCAGAGAGATCATAATGCAAGCAACGGAATACATTGACAATCAGATAGTACAATAGTAATAAAGTGCAGCACCCAAGAAATGTCGTGCCAACATATTCAATATATCCTAAGTCATCCTCATCAGACATCATTTACGACAAATCATTCCATCCACCAATTATCAAGTACATGTACGTTATGTCATAGTTAATATCTTGTCCATTCCATGCGCCTTGTACTTATTGTCACAGCACAGTGCGGAACGGGAGATTCAGCCCTTGACTCGAGACACCGTACTTGCCTTTCATTGTCTGCCCAGAGTTTCCTCCGCTACGACCCCCTTCGTTGAGTCCAATGGGAGCTGAGCCCAAGTCCTCAAGAAGTCTCCGTGACCGGGTTGGCATGTCAGGAAGCAATGGCATTGCCGCCGGTGTGTTTCCCATACCCATCTCACTGCCCATACTCTCACTGTCTGTGGCCAAAGGGGACATTTCTCCTAGTCTCTCATACAACATGCTCGCATAGTCGTCGCTGCGGAATGTCGAGGCGATTCTCTCGATGCTCCGATCCTCTTCACTCGCACTCGGACTGATGATGGCCCC
This sequence comes from Pogonognathellus flavescens, assembly GCA_019776165.1. Lineage (NCBI taxonomy): Eukaryota > Metazoa > Arthropoda > Collembola > Entomobryomorpha > Tomoceridae > Pogonognathellus > Pogonognathellus flavescens. Next base: position 63,217 of record JABASD010000324.1, on the reverse strand, counting down.
ACCCACCGTTCTGTGGTGCAGAAGTTGCGGGTGATGTCCACCGCCGTGGTGAAGCGACGAGTGCTGCGGTTGGTGATGATGATGATGATGGTGGTGGTGGTGTTGTGAGTGATGAGGATGATGCGCTGGGAAATGATGGTGTTGTGTAGAGGAAGAGCGGGAGGTGCCCCCGCCTCCACTACTGCTACTCCCCACAGAGTACATGGCAGAAGAGGGGACTCGACCGTAGCTCAGTGAGGGAGAGGATTGATCGTAGCGACCGTATTGGTCTCGTAAAAGCTGGTCGACAGATTTGAGTACACTGTGTCTTTCGTGCTCTGCCGGCCCTTCACGCATTCGTGATATTCGGAGTAGTTCTTGGTGCAGACCGGCACGTTCTTGAATTTGTTGACGTCGTCGTGCAATTTCCGCTTTGATTCGAGCTTTCTTTTCCTCGCGGCTTAAAGTGTCTTCTTCTTCTTCTTCCTCCTCCTCACTGACATATGGGGAGGGATGCCATGAACGAGACTTGCGGTGTTTTCGAACAGGATGCCTTTTATCACGCGAAGAAGGAGAGCGGGACATGGAGGCGGGTGGCCATGCCTCTCCGTCGCTGTTTCTACGCGACAGAAAGCGAGAGGAAACTCGAGTGCGAATGTCATCTTCTTCGTTCATCCCACCCATGCTGTTAATGGCGGTTTCTCGAAGAACCCCACCGGCGGCGGCCCAAGAGGACGCTAAATAGGACTGAGAATGATCCCAATCACCGAGATGATGAGGGGCGGGACGAAGGAGGGCACTGTCTTCGAGGGACTCGTACTCGTAGGACTTGTATGGAGGTCTCAGTAAGCCGGCCGCGACCTAAGAAACAGCAAAAGTAGAGTTAGAAATGATCGTGCCAAGGAATGAGAACAGGAAGAAAAATGAGGGCACAGACAGACACAAAGACAAACACAGGAGGAGCTCATACTCGATCGTAATCCTGCAGTTCACTGTCCCCGTCTTCTTGTATAGGCGAGAAGGGAAGGGAAAGTTTAGGATCGGATAACTGACGTCGATGCCCCTTGAGTTTCCGATTAAGCAATGGACTTGCCCCCGCCGACCTCGATATTCCCACATTCCTAGATAGGTCCGTTCTGCATTCAGCAACCCACCACATCACATTAGCAATTGGCCCCTATTGACTCCTCCACCAACACAGTCTGTGCGTGCCATGTGCTGTGAGTGTATGCCTGTGCCGCTTGTTCCGACTTTCTACTAGTAAACATAATAGTTATGTCAATTCGAATACCTTGACCTTACTCCGTCGCTGCCTGCGCGACTCGTCACAGCATCCAGTCGGGCTCCCAACTCACGATCTCGCTCTCTTAAAGCCTCCAGCCGTCGTCTCTCTTCGGACAACAACTGGCGTCTCTCTTCCTGCAATTGTTCTCGGAGAGTTCGCATGTAGGATGGCAAATGGGAGCCCACATTTAAACTCGTCTCGCCCAGGCTTGATGTTAAGCCCGAAAGCCCACTTAAATCGTGATCTGCACCTGAGTTTTTGTTCAGAAGGTGTCGCAGATCAGGAGGTAAGCAAGCAGCCAATTCGGCTAAATTTGAATTCCAGCTGTCTGCCGTTTTGTAGCTCGGATATAAGCCAGACAGCACGGACGTGGTGGTCGTGAGATCTGAAGTGGCACTGAAACCGGACGTAGTGGTTCGCAAACCCATGCCTGGGAAAGTGGACGATGTTGAAAACAAGTTGCCACTCAGGGGGTAGACAACGTCAGGCTTGCCACCAATACTACTTACTACACTCGAAGCTGCAAATCACCACCACAACCCGCTCGTTAAAAATACCTTCAGATCTCTACTCCTCCACTTTCTCAATTCCTTTTTCAATCTTTCTTTTTAACTTTCAACTACACAACAGGCTTTTCTCTCCTATTCATTTCTTTGTCAACCTCACAATTCGTAAAATATCTCTTTCCTCATTCAAGTAAGTGAGTTCGTCGAGCAAACGACTACTCGCAATATCAATGAGCAAGAAAATATCAACGATTGTCTTTTAATGAATTTGTACAGTGTACACGCACAGATAGCGTTTACGATAACTAAATGCAGACATTTTACAGTGGACATCAATAGAGAATTTCAATAATATTCATGAATCATCACACAATAATAAGTAAAGTGTAACATTTATGTAACAGTGTTGCATTATGACACTACACAGCTTCCACAGAGTGTCAGCTGGAATTGTCATAAATACAAACCCTTACATCATAATAATATAAATACAATTATCATAAACAGATAATAAATAGAAAGAGTAAAGCAATAAACACATAATCAATGAATACTATTAATCATATACAAAGCAAACATTTAATAAATGAATAAATGCTCAAGTATCTACTTTAAAATTGAAAAAATCAGAAATAGCAACTTCGGAAGGGACGTACCTTGTAACAGTCCAAGAGCTGAACCAGGCCGAGGGATAGGGTCTGAAAGGCCCATCCCAGATATTTTTCTTAGATTGCTTTCACTTGCGCTTGGTCTTGAAAGAGACAGACTTGATAAAGGATACGATCTACCCGGCATTGTACTATCGAAAGATGACATTCTCATTGGTGATAATGATCTGTTCAAAGTTCAGAAAGACATATTAAATAACATTCACATTAATGAACATTATTAAACAAACAATAACGAAACTTTCTGACTGAAACTGAAGTATGAATGAATTAAAACAGACTGAAATTGAAAGGTAAAGAGAATTTGTTTAAGAATTGCATAGTTTTGCGTGTGAGTGATTTAGATATTTTATGCTGTTCAAGCAGCGCGATTTTATTAATTTACCAGTACACATTTTACAACATTGGAAAAAATAAGTTTATATTTATTATACCAATCTCGGAAGTACTTATTAAAGCTATTCAGCTATTGGTTTAAGTGTCGAAATCGTATAAAATATTGTCACCAATTATGGAATATTGCGTGAGGTTTTAATAGTGTACCGTATTGCCTGTATTAGAAGCCTTTAAAGTATGTTGAAAATATCCCTTGTATAATTAGAGAAGAGAATTTTTGCAGTTTTAGAATACAATTGATATTGTAATTTTTGTAATAATAAAAATTAATAACATTTAGGAATTTCAAGCTTAATACACAATATTCCACAGATTTTAGTAAATTTTGACCGTTTAAAGTACAATTTTTCACAGAAACCCAATTATTTAGTACTTTGACATTTTATACCAAATAAGTGCACCGGCAATACGGTACAAAAAATATTATTAAATAGCTTCTTCTCATTTTCCAGTTCGATAAATGTTAAAATATTATTATTTCCAAAAAATGGCTACATCAAAAACAATTAGTAACCAGTAACAATTTTGAAAAAAATTAATGAAGCACTTTAGTTTCAGAATGCAAAGAATTTTACTTGACTAAACGTCACAAATCACCTCACTTGACCTCATCTGCAACTGTTGCTGGCGATTCGCAAACAGCGCAGGTACTTGTATTTATAAATCGTTTTCTTTTTTCACTCAATTCGCAAACAGTGCACGGAAAAAGAATTAAACACTTCAACACTTTCTCTTAACTTTCCTCAATGTCTCGTATTAAGATTGGAAACTCACCTAAACGTTTCCTGAGCTCTCTGTCTGTCTCGTTTTTTGGTTGAAGGCAAGGGTGCAGCCTCTTGGTCGGGTGGAAGGCAGGGAAGCTTTCTCCTCATTCGAAGTGACTTTTGAGAATCTGTTTCACTCAACGTATCCGAAGAGTCCCCAGCTCCCGGATCTCGTCCACTCCTGGGCGTTCCCACTGGCGTGCCTATTGGAGTACCGAACGGTGTCACTGGTCATGAGAAATTTATTAGTATAATAAATGCATGTAGTTACTCACAGTCAAGACCATATCCTTTGGAAGCTCCGTAAGTACCTGCCATCGGCTGTTGCAGCAGGGAAGTACCAATAAGAGCGGGATTTCCACCAATATAAGTTCCTAAACTAGTGACTACAGCTGGTGTAAGAGCACCTATGGCCATCCCACTCGGCGTCACTTGACCTCCGATGAGAACTGTTGAAGCTCCACCGTCCCGTCGAACATCACCACTGGACAAATGAGCTCTCCGACTTGTCTTTTTCATATGCTGGGCCTGATGTTGTAAGGCCATTTGTTGCTGGTACATGTGAGCTTGAGCAGGACTTAAGGCCCCAACCACCCCCACGCCCAAGCTAGCCGCTTGTTGCTGTGTGAGGACACCTCCCTGAGAAATCAGCTGTTGGTTGCTTGGTTGCTGTCCGTGTGAACCCAGCACACCGTGAGCGTACTGCTGAGATTGGGAGACCAGCGAAGGAGCCTGACTCAGCTGCAGGCCTGTCCCGTAGTTCAATCCCTGCATTCCCAACTGGGACTGCAGGGATTGATGGGACGGCTGTTGAATGTAGGATTGACTCAGGGCCTGCTGCCTTTGCTGCTGCTGGAGATAAGTCAGATTCGGGTCCTGGATCGGAGCAAAGGCCGATTGTTGAACATTAGGCGATTGGCCGGAGTGGAGTCCTTGATGGCCTATTTGGTGAAGGTGGGATTGTTGTTGGTATTGATCGTACGGGGAAAGGGATTGTCCGTGACTCGTCAGACCTGAACTTCCACTGGACGGGATTGGGAATGCTTCCGTTTTCTCTTCTGAGGGAGATGGCCTTGGTGAACTACCTAAACCTGAAAATACAAACACAAATGGAATTAATATCAAATTATAGGTTTTGATTCTATTCTATTTCATTAATATTCGCTCTGTATAGAATTGCGTGATTTCAAAGCAAAAGTTTTGACGTGAGAAAAATCTCCAGAGAAAGTTCACTTTCACTTTTCAACACAACTCAACTCAAAACGTGATAGTGTTAAACGGAGGAAATGGTTTCTTTCTTGTCCAACAAAATACACGAGTGCTTTCTGCATGCACACCTTTACTGCTTTTATATCAATCATCACAAAAATTATATTATTTGCCTTTTGTCAATGTATCGTTTCATTTTGCAGCACTTATAAAATAGTTTTCACATTTGCTGCACCCATCTATTATTTAAAAAACGAAATAATATGTTGCACAATTATTGCTCTAAGTTCATAAAAATACAGTTCTGTCAACCAATTAGGTGAAAACTACTAGTAATTGCTGACAAGTTTGCCAACAAAGGTTAGCATTTAATGACACCTCATAAAACTTGTGTAAATAATGTGGCAGTCGCAAGGTTGCTCTATTTTTATCACCAAATCCCAAACACAATATAACAACGTAACGTGTACAGGCTAAAAATAATCAAATCTCTTATTTCATTACATTCTACTACTTCCTCATGTAATACAAAGTTAATGTACACGGCAATAAAACAATAAGACTTAAATTGCATTTGCTGGCGAAATAAAACTTTAGAGCTGACTAGACTAAAAGTTAGCACGTGTTTGGATTAATTGCGGAAATGATAAAACTGTTAGTGAAAATTATAATATTTGTATAACATAAGTGCTTATAATTCATAGTGCTAAAATATAGTTGAGAAATCTCACACGTATTACAAGCTACTTTACATGGAATGGGATTTGTACCTAATGCTCTGCTAAAATCAGCCAGAAGACCACTGATAGATTTAGCACCGTGAGGTCCAGCACCTTGAGCTGCAAGGTGACCACTTTGTTGTCCATGTGGAGTAAGACCCATTCCTTGTAATTGTTGTTGAGATTGTGGTCCCTGGTTGGAATGGGTGATTTGATGTTGAGCTCCTTGTTGTTGCTGAACCAAATTGAGTTGTTGTTGATGATACTGTTGTTGCTGTTGGGTTTGTTGTTGTTGAGCTTGTAAACTGAGTTGCTGTTGCTGCGACTGAAGAGACACATTTGGCTGAGTTTGTTGTTGTTGCTGAGTTTGTGGGAATTGAGACATGGAGGTGGGAATTAGTCTTCCATTTTGATCGTAGGTATTTTGTGTCTGCCATTGTTGTGTACTCATCGAAGTACTTGTGGGAAGCTGCTGCTGCTGCTGAGTTAATTGTTGCTGTTGTGACGTCAATTGGGACTGCAATTGTTTCTGTTGATTAAGAGTTTGCATTTGTAATTGCTGGTTTTGTAATTGCTTTTGCTGCTGTTGTTGGTTTTGCAAATGAATTTCTTGCTGCTGAGCTTGAAGTTGTTGTTGCTGCTGCACTTGACTCTGAAGTTGTTGCTGAGTTTGCTGAAGCTGTTGCTGCTGTTGAATTTGATTTTGAAGTTGTTGCTGCTGCTGAGGCTGTAAATGTGACATTTGTTGCTGAATTTGATTTTGTAATTGCTGCTGCTGTGTAGTAAGTTGCTGACTAAATCCATTGGCTTGTTGCTGATATGGCTGAGATTGAGTTACAGAAGATTGATCAGTCGAAGATGCACTTGTTGGACCCATGATGGAATGACCACTCATGTTGATATTGCTGCTCCACTCACTGCCAACTGCGTTGTCGATCCCACTTTGGCCTAGTTGGACCTGCTACAAGACAAAAAGAAAAAGATGAGGTGACGCGTTTTTATCGATTACTACTTTAGCTTCTTTCCAAGTGGTCTTCTAAAAAGTCTAGTCGACTCGTCGACGACAACGTCGGCGGACAACATGCAACTTCTAAACATCGTCTCTACGTACTAGTACAGCTATAAAATATAACATCTCCTTAATACACATGTCTATTGAATTTCAAGTGCTCAACTTACGAAAGTACCGCAGTAGTAGCTACTACTGATTTCATCCCCGCAGAACATTTTCACAATTCTCACTCTCTCTCTCTCTTACAACATCCGCATCATTCTCCACAACAGAAAAACTACTAACTGTAAATACGCGCAGTCACAGTCACTGACTCCGAACTTCTCTTCCTCTGACTCTTTCTTACATAGAAACCACCAAAATCATGCGACGAACAAGTTACCCAGAGTTCCTAGAGAATTCCACGTAGAAAGATTAAATGTACCAATGTACATACATCTCTGACTGTTGTGAATTGTGATGTGAATGTACAACAATAAAACTTAAAGACATTATGTGTCTGCTGTATATACAACATGTAAGTGTCTCTCGTTAAACGCCTTTGCAGTGTCAGTAGAAAATACGCTAAATACATCTTCGGCTTAGCTGTCGCAGAGGTGCTAGTGACAATATCAATACTAATAAAGGCGACACTCACATTGCAACCGTAATAATAGCTCAACACAATACTTTCATTCACCCAGATATCCGTTCGTAACTGTAACTACGGAAAACAGAGCAGCCGGAAAGGAAAGTGTCGTGTGTGTGTGAGTGCAGAAAGAGCAATTGTGAGTTTGACACGACTCGACTGTTTTCTAGCACGGACATTATATTATTCTATAACGTTCACAGAGAGAGAGAGACAGGAGAAAGACGATGACGTCTGTTTGGGGAAAAGACAGAGACAGAGAAAAGAGAAATAATACTGCACAGGAAATCGATTAATAAATCTCTAGACAGCTGTATTTCTTTTATTGTTTGTGATAATTTCCGTGCGAAAATAATGTTGCAGGCTGACCTTTTTTCCTGCGTTCTCTGCGTAGCGAAGCAGAGATGAGATTGAACGTGTACTACAGTATTTACCTTTGCAAAACACGTCAATAGAGTCCAAATGTGAGGATGAGTGAAAATAAAAGAGTCAGAGTAAGAGAGATGGCAGAGAAAGAGAAAAGTTCAAACAGTTACTTGTATGGATGGACTCGTGTGTCAAAGCCAAAACCGACATGTCTAGGGCGACTGAGGGGTACCTAATGTCTACTCAACTCCAAGACTCAACTCAGACCACCATATACACGTTGCAGCAACAGAAAATGTAAATATACAACAGAGAGAGAGAGAGAGAGAGAGACATAATATACGGAGATATATGATATATGATAGATATATTTTTGAGGCTTGTTAGAAGTGTAGATACCTGCTGCTGTAGCGTGCGCTGCTGCAATCCTCCATTGCTAAGATCTACTTGCTGCTGCTCTTGCTGCTGCTGAAGTGTCGTCGTGGATCCCAACGCAAACATATTTTGAGGTTGCTGCTGTTGTTGCTGTTGTTGTTGTTGTTGCTGCTGCTGTTGTTGGTGTTGAAGACTATTCAAAGGCGGTTGTTGCTGTAGTTGGCCATCACCTATCATACTGCTCGGCGAAGTCGACATAGGCACAATTATGGAAGCATGTAGCGTGCTTTGGCCTAACATTGACTGATTGTCCATGACATCAATTGGATTCGAGATTTGAGTATTGATGTTGTTGTTTGCGTAAGATACGGGATTCCCCTGCTGATCCAGTTGGGTATTAGCCATATCCCCCACTTGATTCGGGTTCGTCACCAAAGGCAGTCTGTTATCCAGGGAACGCTGTGGTCGAAGTTGAGGCCGTAAAGGTTGTCTTTGGTCAGGGGAAATGCTCATTCCAGGTGGCAACATGTCTTGGCCTGTCATTCGACGACGGGGACTTCCGTTCTCTCCCAGACTCCCTTGAATGCCTGCAAGGATGCCATTAGCAAAACCCACAAATACAATTATCCCATTAGAAAACATAAAATTGGGTTGAATAACATTGCCTACTCTAATTTCTCCAACATTCCTACGAGTAATTACACGAGTCAAGTCAAATTAGCTGCTAAATTGTCTTTCTAGCGCATCCGAGTAATTTGATCATACTTATTCCCATATTAATGCATATCACTATCAGATAAATTAATGGATATCAGTATAAAAGTCAACCATACTCTCAAATGTCATGTAACTCATGATTTCTACTAAATGTGCAAATCTCATGCAAACTTTATAGAAGTAATAATCGAATAAGTAATGTATTGTGTACAGAAGTGAAAATAAAAGACTGCGATATTTGTAAAACACTTTATCTAATGCATACAGAATATACCTAAACACAGGTACCTATGCCTACCTACCTACCTACCTACCTAAAAAGGGAGTAATTTGTATGTGTGTAAAAAATAAAAAATAAAATCGATTTCTACAAAAATCAATTATGTATAATAAAAAAGTGATTTGGTGTTGCACTAACTGTGGAGAAAGAAAGACTAAGATAGGAGATAGAAGAACATGAAAAACATCCATTCATAGAGTTATCACTGGTTTGATTACAGCAACACAACGACATGTTCCTCTGTTGGTAAAAGAGTGAGAGATAGTGTTTCTTTCTGAGGGCCAAGCCTCAAAACTATTGATCTGCAATGAGAGAAGAACCTTCCCTTTCTATGTGCAATCCTTTTTTCTTTGTCCTAAATTCCCTGCCTTTGAAAGAAGTCTAAACGGTTGACTACACAGATCCCTCTCTTTATATTACCGTTAACAGTTATGAAAATCGGGTTAAGAGTAATGGGAGCCTTGGTGGCCCGATTGTGGCTGTGAGTAGCAGTAGCAGTGAGAGTAAGTAGTCCTCCTACAGTCCTACTCCGACCAACTTAAGTTGAGACTTTTCAAAGCAACTCGCTCGGCGAATGGCACAATATCAAAGTGAATTTAGTGAAATTGCTCGATTGCGCTTTCTGCTTGTCTACCACTTCTGAACTGAACTGTACTTCTTCCTACTACACACCGTTTCCTGTGTGTGGAGCAGTCTTTAACTATTTCAGACTCATCTGTGTACAATAGTGTACCAGTCAGCAACCCTTTCGCCAGGAGTAGTTAGGCAGCTATTGTAGATAATAGTAAGTACAAAGTCTTTCTGTGTCATTATACACATTCTACTACATTCCTTTATAATAAATATACTTCTGTCTTGTCTACCTGCGCCTAGTCATGCCTATACACAGTACCTATGCCTTATTATGCTCTTGACTAATTCGCATTCATATATTAGTATTCAGATGACCAAGTTTCAAGAGAGTAACGCTTCTGCCTTTAACAAAAGCAGAATTTCCTCGGTTGAATTTTCTCTCATAAACGACGCCTTGGAAATTTGTCGTCGTTCGTTCACGTTCGGGTTACTGAACATCCATTCTAGTAACCTCCATGCTTTGTGTATCACAGAAATTGTTTTACTTTTACCTCTTGTACTAATATATTATAGTGTTATAATATTCTGTAGAACTACTTACGACTTACCTAACTCTTTTCAACAATGCCCTTTTATATAAATTATGGTACACAAATAGTTTTGTCGTTTAGATGAAGTCTGGAGTTTACTATATACTTGTTGTTATTGTGTAGTATTACTAATGACATAAAGAACTCAGTGTGGAATGGGCTGGCAGTTCAATTGTGCCCAACCATAACCCGTGCACTATTGTGTTAATGGTATAAAATATTATGGCAGAGTAAAAGTAATACGCTATTAAATTGACGTGTGTGGTTGTTTAAAGCTAACAGTAGTAGAAGAATCGTAATAGTAGTATTTATAGTGGAACCGACTCAGCGTGGAAAAACTTTGAAGAGCTATTGAAAACTCTTGAGTTTCTTATTGTGATTTGATGCATAATGTTTGATTTATGGCTAAAATACGTCGAATGCCCTCTGAGAGCGATTATACATATAAGCTGTCGGGCAAATATGATTTAGGATGATTGTAAAGAGTCATTATAGTTCATATGCATAAGTGGTGGAAATGTAAACTCTAGTTTTGCTGTTGCAGATTTCGTAGTTCAATTATTTGAACAGTGGACTAGTCTGTGATGCAGTTGAACACCTACGTCTTGAATAGATCTACATCATCCGCTTTGTGTCTTTGTGCTACACATTAAAAACCACTACGCTCTAAAGTAAACTTCATCAGAAATTCCAAAATTATTTGAGCGAATGAAATATTTATCTTCATAAATGTTTCTGGAGAGTTGTCTTATGTTCCAGTCAATAAACCTCAATGTCCTTCATTATTTCCAGTGTATGAATACCAAATACTTGAATACTGTAGTGGTTTCCAAGTCTGTGGTATGCATCAATCAACATCCGTCGTCACGCACAAAGTAATCGATCAACGCCCATGTTTAACAATATTATATTTTATACTACTCTCTCCACCTAAATAGAAATGCGAGAGCAACTAAACTTCATTTTGCTTTTCGGCATCCATTTTGCTGAGTAATGGCAAGAATAGCTGCTGCTACTAACGGCAGTACTATTGAAAACATAATGATCACGGATGAAATACAGAAGTGGCTAAATATGTATACAAAAGATTGTATACAAGTCGTTGTCGCGAAAAAACTAATTGACTTGCACACGTGTGGTAGCAGTCACAAGGTCTGTGCATATGTTGCACGTTACATTCCATTCCAGTTATGTCTTTTATCTTTAAATGTTAAAAGTCAACTTGGAATTTGCGCTGGAGGTTTCTGTCGTGACTAGTTTAAAAGTACACTGAGGATATTTGTGCCATTCTTCTGCATAGTTCACTTCGCTCGTATTATCTTTGGTTTGTTTATATCTTTTCCATGTCTAACAAAGCCAAACGCAATTATCGATTCATAATCTGCTCACAGCCACACAGCAAATGTAATTCAGGCTTCCCATTACTCTTCTGCGACTTATACATCTGAAAATAACTGTTTTTCCTACGATATACTATGCTATATACTAGCTCTGCTCAATTCTCTCTAAAAACTTGGCATCCATACATATTTTTATTCTCCTTCTAAATTATATGGGATCCTTTTATTGATAATTAGTTATCAATAAAATTAGCTACGGCCTGTATATAGTGAATGTATTGTGGTTGATTTGAAGATGTGACTACATAAATTAAGAAGAAGTATTGCAAAAAGAAATGCTCACAACTAATTTCAACGTACGTACGGGTATTTAGGATTTTTATGTCTGAAGAAGTGAAAGATTAGCTATAATGGTAAAGTGGTGGTGGTTTGACTGTATAGATTGATACCCGAAAAGAATATAGTAATGATTGGAAGAGCAGAGAGCTGAGACAAGAACAATTAATAGACAAGTAGTATAGGAAGGTTATGTGTTTGTGTGTGGGGGGAAAGGATGAGGATTGGTCAGACAAACATACTACGAAAAGGAAGAAGGTCCCCCTGGGATTTTTGGTTCACTTTTCCAAAGGGATGGAATTTGGAGGTGAAAGCTCAAAGAGGAAAGTGGTTCGTTCAGTTGTAGAGACTAGAGACTAGAAAATACGTAGAAATAGACGTACAGTTGGTACTCTAGTATAAAACTAGTAGTTGTAGAAATAGTAGTACTAACAGTGAGGAAAGAGATACACAGAGAATAATGCTATGGTGGCATACATAGACAGAGAGTAAGAAATTCTATTTGTACTATAATCATACTGGTGGTGGTGGTTGTATTGGCAAGGATTTTATAAAGGCAAAGGCAAGCCAGTCGTCTAGACAGACTGACAGTTCTATTTGCTGCAACTCTGGAAGCAAACTACAAATATATACTTACAGACTTAGTTTGGAATATATACAAATTGTGGATATATCGATAATATACATACATGTATACAGATACAACAAAGGAAAGCTGTAGTAGTAGTAGTATTAAGGTATGTCCACTAAAACAGGAGCTTCGAAAATTCCGCTAATAAAAGTCTACATTGTATAACTACTACACAATTTAACGAATGAATCTATTATAAAAATATCTTCATCACAAAACACTAAGACTATAATACAGAGAGCTGCGTATACAAATGGCGGAAAAGAACACCACCACACCATACTACTATACGACTACTACAGATTTGTAGTAAACAGCTCTTAGGTAATTCTACATTGGCCATATTAAGAATAAATGGTAGTATTATGGTATTTACAGTATTCTGTGTGTGGTTTCCACGCTAGGTTCTACTACACAGCTCTCTAGTGCTAATAATACAGGAATTATTGCATCAGATCCAAAGGACTCCGACACTAATGTACATTATAGTCATTATCATATAGGATTACATTACGTAACATCAGAATACAGAGATACGATACAAAATACAATACTATGTAGTAGTAATTGTAGAAACCAACTGCAACTTCTACAAGTAATCACATATATACAATACGAATACAAATACGACTAGGACAATATATACAAGTGAAGTCTGTGCTGTATTATGTACAGTGGATAACATTATACATATTTATGTGACTACCGAAAGCAGGTCAAAGGTTCACTTACACACGAATACGTAAATATACTAAACGGAACAATAATCAACGGACAGACAGACACAGCGAGAGGATTTTGGCATTTTGGATAGAAGATATATCATTTGCCTACGGTTGGTAGTGGCAGAGCTGGCAGTGGACTGATGGGTATATTATTTATATACTGCTACGGTACAACAGCTATATAGCAGTGAATGGCAGTTGTTTTTTATTAGGTAACCTAATACTGCGTAGGTATTTACATTACTACTATTAATTAAACGGAGATGGCGAAGATCAGTGGAAAAGTCAACCTACACTAAAAAAACAGTGATAAATGACATTACGAAGCTGCCACGTGAATAAAATTGACTACTAAATTCTGGTACTATTTTACATAGGTATAGGCTGTTGCTATTTCACACATAAATAATGTGATGGGTTAAGTATTATTTACAGAGAGGGACACGCATCATAATAGTGAGCAGTAAATAATCATGAGGAACATTATCATGCGTCCGCAGTCCACACATTGACCATTTAGCCTAAAAAATCAAAAGATGATCACCTTCGAGGGTACATTCAGCAAACACTCTACCTCTACGTCAGTTTTATATGCAATCTGACAGAACACAAATCTGAGAGAAAGAGAGAGAGAGAGGCACCGAAAAAGGACAGTCTACTGCCCGGACCAGTCTTTCAGTCAAAGATAATAGTCTTGTCGACGTCACCTCAGAGACATATGAAGACGAGACACAGACGAAAGAATTATCGTGACACTACTATACTGTGCTTTTTCCCATTTATTCAGTTTCACATTTCTTCGTCTGTTTTTATCTGAGTTTGTGTGAGAAAGCCGTTAATATATTTCTCATTTTGCTCTATGCATCACTACAACTACAAGCAGCAACAACAGAATACACAATCTCCAGAGGAAGAAAGCATATCTGAGTTTTGTGTAGTCGTAGTAGTAGTAGTCGGGAAGCTACACACAAAATCTGAGAGAGTGGTTGTCTGTCTGACTTGACTTGACTGAAATGGTAGTGACTGTATATACGAGGCGTCCTCATGAAATTTCTGTTCTGTTTGGCTGATTGCTGCTACTAGGACCTTTTCTACTAGCTCGAGTAGCTTTTGTTGTATCATATCTGTGTCATTACTTCTACTGGGACTTACTACTAAAATGTACAGCTCGACTAGAATTGTATTCTAAGGGTATATGTACATATAATGTGGACTGATATGGTAATATTATAGGTGGACGGCAGCAGCAGTGAGTTTGACAGTAGTACAATAATAATAAGAGTAGTAGTAGTAGTAGTAGTAATAGTAGTAGTAGTAGCAGTAGTAGTAGTACATATATATACATATACATTGGTAGGTTTATGCTACAACAATACTCTGGCAGAATATACACAAGGTGAATGGTATACAGAATATTAGAGAGAGACAGATAGTAGTAGAGAGAGTGAGAGAGAGAGAGAGAGAAAGACGAAGATCGTATGTCCGGATAAACAGAGCACATGACATTTTGACTTTCTCTGTAGCTGCACACATCGTACGTGATGCTATTTGACTCTTCATCTCCAACTTTGCTGCTTCCTTGTTGTAGAGAAGTTGTTCAGTGCTGTGCCTGGTTTCGATTGAACATCCTTTATCTACCTTACCTTCTCGCATCCACGAGTTTTCTCTCAAAGTAAAACGCATTGATTTTTCCCCACAATTTCATCCGCTCAGGTTCCATAATTCCAACAGCTACAACCACACTCTGCGTTTTTCTTCACACTTATTCTAGCAGAACTCATGGAAAGAGTCAGACAGAATGAGATAGAAAGAGAGAGAGAAAAAAAAGAAAAACGGATATTTGGGCTTCGGCTTTGTTCATTTATAGCAGTTTTGATTTGTTCGCGAGCATGGATTTAGTTTATAGAGAAAGAACAGAGAAACAGAGAGACAGAGAGAGAGAGAGAGCGAGAGAAAGAGAAAAAAGAGGGCATTGTTTGGGCTAATATTTAAATCGTCGTTCACATAGAGTACATCAGTGCACAAGACACATGTACAACATCAGAGGTACACATACTACAGATATTTATAGATATAGGTATAAAAAGAGAAAGGTATAAATTACACCATTTAGTGTTACAAGTAAACAATGACAAAGACTGGTTTATATGTAATAAAGTACACGATGGGACAACGGACTATTCATAAGTGGAAAGGCGTGCTTGTTATAAAAGGAAACAAGAAAAACGATCAAAAGAACTTTCTAAACAAAAACAAACAGAGCAGAGGACTTTTTATGTCATGGAGAGAAAGGCACATGTAATTTGTGGAGATGACATTAATTATTAATCACCCGGCCATGTAAGTAAAAAGGAAATAATTTGAGACACAGAAAAATATTGTGTAGATTGTAGGAAAATATTAGAGGAAGAGTTAAACGTGTGAATTTAGGATAATAGTTACGTACCTACTTACAAAGATGGGGCTGGATATTTGTGACCAGTGATTGAGAATGAGGGAATCAACAACGAGCGAGTGACGAATTTGACGGAAGGACTTTGACAAATAGAACGATAACAAACGAGCGGGCAGCATGGATGGGCTAATGAGCTTGGGCTTGTCAGCAGAGCTGGGCTCTCACGTGACTCACAACACCAGAGTTTTTCCACCAGAAAAATGCGAGTTTCACCGAGAATCTCATGCAATGCAATTCAAATATCTACGAATACTCATAATAGTCATAATAAATAAATTTATATTGTGAAGGCAAGCTTGCAGGAAAACAAGGGAACTTCAGTAGATTTATATGGGGGTGCGGAATCGAGAAAATTCAACAGCTCCATGTCAATAGTTAGAAATAAAATTCAGCCAAAGTCATTAAGAACGCAATACTATAAAATATCTCGTTCTGCTGACGTTGCTGTCCAATTTTCTCTAATTACGTTTCACTTATATTGTAAAGTGTACAGTGTAGAGAGAGAGAGAGACAGAGTCAAGTAAAGGTATGGGGAAGATGAGAATAAGAGTTATAGTGGTGGTTGGATAATCGGGTATATATATTGGGGAAAGGTGTGGTTATAAAATACTATGTCACATAATACGATAATGGATTGTATTATATATGCAATAATATTATGAGAGGCATGATGGTAATAATATTATACGTAGAGTACGAGTAGACTAAAAATATACAAAAGTACGTAAATATCGGCAGTCACGTCAACGCTAACAGTTAACGAAACAACGACGGCATGTCCGCCTGGCATTCTGTGCTCTGTGGAAACATTTCAAGAATGCCAGCCCGAAGTGAACATGCAGCTTACAAAAAGCAACATTTGCTACAATATCATGGCTGCCACAGAAGAAAAAAGAGTGGGGGTGGGTATAATGAGGATTTCGGAGGAACATAGGAGTTAGCTGCATTGGCACTACATTTACAGACTGAGGAGAGTTTTCTTGGGACCGGTATACGATGAAATGGGAAGAACGGGCGGACCAACTAAGGACAGGATGCCTGCATCGCGGAAACTCGAGGCTCGCTCCAGAGAAACTATCCTGCATAATGCAATGGCTTTGAGGCATTTCTCTGCAAAAAATGAGTCTGATCCTCATCGATTGTCTCCGTATGTATCCATATGCAGTCACTTACACATAGACACAATCATACGTTTAAAAACTAGCGAGTTGCATATCATGGGTTTAATGTGCAGTCTGTCTGTAGTTTGTGTGTGTAT
This sequence comes from Pogonognathellus flavescens, assembly GCA_019776165.1. Taxonomy (NCBI): domain Eukaryota; kingdom Metazoa; phylum Arthropoda; class Collembola; order Entomobryomorpha; family Tomoceridae; genus Pogonognathellus; species Pogonognathellus flavescens. Next base: position 46,405 of record JABASD010000324.1, on the reverse strand, counting down.
ATATTTTATATGATACGGAAACAGAAAATAGCAGCTATACACAGAAAAATATTTTACTAGTCTCTGTGTAGTTTTCAAAGATGTGCTGTCAACTCTTTGCTAAAGATGCTTAATACCTCCGCTCATTATTCATTAGCTAAACCAGACATGCATTGCTTTGTCATGAGATCTGGGAATTTGAGTTGGAAGATGAAAAATAGTGTAGCGTCCAATACCCGCATAATGAAGAAATTTCCAGTTCAAATGACAATGCAGTGCTTACTGAATAAATCTAAGTTGATCTAACAAATCACCCTTATTTCCTTTCTGTTGTTCCTATCAATAAATAATTAATTTGTATAGGTATTTATACACTACTTAAATTTGTACATTACTTAGAGGTAGACTACTCGAATGCACTCAAATGTGTACTGATAACATCAATGGTTCGTCACGCTGCCATGAGAATTACTGATACACACGAAAAATGCACCACTGTTTAACTGTCTATAATATTTCTAATCGCATGGCTAGTTGTCTTTAAAATGAGCAAACCACATTGTACCAATTCATTACTGTACAAGAAGAGCTCTGAAAATCAAAGAATGTTCTTTTCAAGGAGATCATTTATAGTAATGTAAGAAAAGAGTACCATTTGAGCTCATGGGGGTAGTCAAACAAAAGGCTAGCATGCTTGATCGGCTGGAAAAACTCTGGAGAATCTGATTGAGAATCATGGGCCGAGCAGAACGGAAACATAGATTTTGCGGTTTTTCGCTTTATATTTTTTCACCCGTCAGCATTTACCTTATTTAGAAATAAGGATATATTTATAGGAAAACCAAATTCACATTAGACATACTCACCCACTTTGCAGTATCAAATTAAACGTTACTTTGAAATATAGAAGAAAATCAATATATTCCACTTTAAATCGCTTTGCTGCAATACTACTATTAAATTACTTATGGTTTCATGCTCAGTGATTCAATATAATTAATCATTACTTGTATTTGCTACAAAGATTCTTTCCCCATTGACCACGAATTATTTACAGTGACAAATTTCAACATTGAATACAATTGAATCGTATACTTATCTCAAATTAATGATAACGAGTAAAAATGGGTTATCTTCTTGGTATTATTCATTTTCAAGTGATATTAGAGATAGTTGTTAAATGGAGACACGGATACCAACAAATGCAAAGCGAACGGAAATTAAGTATAATACAAAATCGTTTGCATTTAGTAAGATGCAAGATATTTTTGCATTGAGTCATTCAACATTCAAGCTGGAAATATTAACATTACGCAATGACTGTCACTCAAAAACCATCCACATACAACACGACCCAACAATTATTGCCTCTTTTCTTAAAAAATTCGATCATAACTATTTCATACTTAATAGATCAAATCAGCTATATAACATTAGCTAGCAAAGAACTTTCCTGGTCCTTATTTTCCTATAAATTGCATTGGTATAAGAAAACAAATTCAAGAGATCTCCATAAAAAAGAAAATGTTAGTTTGAATCAGGAAGTCAAAGTTAGTGAAATTGATGAATGTATATTTTGCCGTCTTTGGATCATTAATCGCAAAAGTTACAAACAAATTCAGACGGAACGTGAGATAATTTGACTTTTACGATGCAGATTCTCTTAGAAATGAAGCCGAATATTAAGCTCACTTAGGCTTTTTGTCTCATGTACATTAATTTCTAATGGAATTCTGTCTCACTTCAAACTATGTATACATAACGAACGCTTTCTTATTTCGAAAGACTCAACTTGTCTTTGACTCCACTACAATTCATCTATTTCAAATGACACACTGGCATGCTTCATTTTTTATTTAGACGAGATGCATACAAACACTGACAAGTGTAACTGTGGCAGAGAACAAAGTTTTAAGTGAATGATGTCTCTCTATGCAATGCAGGTATGCAAAAAGTGGCGATGTTTATTATACATGAAGCTGGAAATGTCTGCTAGTCACCGTTGCAAATAAATAATACCAATTCAGATTTGTATACGTCACTAGGTATACTTTACAGAATCAGAGTAATTAGCAATTTCCGAATCTCGGTAACAAAATGAATGCACCGTAAAATACATATTAAAACGCGGGGCAACGTCGACGTATTATTAAGAATCTTTAATTTAATAAAAAGCCGAGGCTTGTATGATTTTAAAATTTAGATGTCAATAATTTGTTAGTAAAGTAAAAGTTAAAACCCCGATAGATTATTGGAGATCCGCAAAATTATTAGAGACCCTCCTATAGTTGCATAGAAATGTGCGGTTTATTAGCATTATTAGCGGAGCCGTATTGAATAGTTAGTTTACGTTCGGTACATTTATGTGCGTCAGGGCTATAATTGATGAAGTTTGAAAAGATCTAAGAATAAGTCGAATTGAAATGTCATTACTGTAGAAAATCCTACATCCATCTTATGTTTCCGTATGTCTTTTGACAGTCTACATGACAACATGACATACCCACATGGTTTTATTCACGTGTGTAGTATGATATTGCACGGCAATCAAGATGATTGTTACAAAATGCTCTAGAATTGTTTAAGATTGCAGCTATTGATAAAGAAAGTACTTTCGTTGTAGTACAAGGACAAAAGGCACTAGTACCTACTAGTATTGATAAAAAGTGGGTGACAAATTGTTTGTGTTGGTGAATCAAAAAGGAAATTGTTAATATAAGTATATAGATGAATGAATATTGATTAGTATTAGAATATGAAATATATAGAAAGAGCAGATGTATGTAAGTATTTAGTAGTACAATAGATACATAATAATATTAGTAAGAGAAAGAAAGAGAAAGAGAGAACGGACCGCATCTACGTTTTCGTCCTGCCAGACATGACAAGCTGATCCATGAGAGGCCCAAGCAATCAAGATAATCATGAGAGTATCGGACCCACCCGGCCACACATGCCAGAAATTCACATGCACTCACCTGGACGGTTCAAGCTGGTCACCAAGTCTCCTCCCGTAGGGCTCCCGCCTTCGTCCTCCTCTTCGGGAATTGTGTACACTTCCCCGGGGCTATGATCATAGTACGTGACCACATCCCCTGCCAATCCCTTTCTCTCTTCATCACTGTCACTCTCTGATTCTTCGTCTGTGGAGCTTTTGTAGTCATCCAAATCATTGTCTTTCATAACAATGGATTTTCGTGGTCCTGGGAGGTCAGAGTCTTCTGGGGACTCTGGAGAGTCTTTTGGCGGAGACCTACCACCTCCCAGGAAACTAGCCATAAGAGATGGTAAGGGACTTAAACTGTCACCAGACTTTTGTGGACTGTCCCGGGGTGAGGGAGAGGGTGACCTAGAGCGAATAAGATTCGGGGAAAAACCGCTGCCTGTCTCTTCCGTCTCTAACTTTTGGCGTTGACGACGTTTCAGAGAATACGACTCGACAGCTGATTGTAGTTTCGACAATTCTTCCATAAGAGCGTTGGTTTTCTCATCCGCCACGGATGGGGCATTTTGTGGTGGCAACCCAGATGGTAAACTCCCACCACCAATACCACTACTTGGGTTCGTGGCTACCTGACACGAGGAATAAGACGAGGAAGAGGAGGAAGTCGGAGGCTGAGATTGTTGTGAATGCTGAAAAGGCTGAAATGAGGAGGATGAAAAAGTGACGTCGGCAAGCTGGACCTGACCAGGAGGAGAATGGGAACCGAACCCATTTTTGACGACTGCACCTGAGGAAGATCTCCTTGAGTCTTCTGCCATCATCCTCGTGTCATTACTAATCGAGTGACTATGCAGATTAACAAAAGAAGGCTTTGCTTGGCTAGCAGAGGCTGATAAGGGAGTGCTCATGCTCAAGGAGTGATCAGAATAAAGGTCGGAGGGGAAATCAAGGTGGTGGGATTGTGACTGGTCATGCGGGGGGTGTGAATTGTAAAGGTCACAGGTATCATCAGGAGGACTGTCATAGGACTCAAGATCTAATTCTATAGGGCTCCTATTAGGACTTCCATAAAGCTCTTCGCTCTGCTCCGTTCGCTCGGGAGAGAACATCATCTCGGAAGAAAAGCGTCTATTCTGAGCATTATCAATTTCCCACTTCCCTAATTCAGTGTCACTAGATTCTACGTTCTCACTCTCAAACTCACGCTCGTTTTCCCATCGTTGAAGCTGCGGACTCACAGAACCCGGCAGCCCTTGTTGCTGTTGTTGTTGTTGTTGTGGTGGTACGCCGCTTCCACTTCCTCTCCGACTCACGTCCCACTCCATCTGAATATTCATCATAGTTTGTCTTTAGCATATTATAATAACACCAATTTTATTACTCTGGTAATTTACTAATCTTCTCGTAATGGGAAATTAAAATATTAACAAACGATGAAAATGCGACAGTGTTGCTAAAGATAGGTGAACATTGTTATCGATTGATGTAACTGTAACATTAGGTGATGGAAAGGATTGCGTTTACATTGTACTCCTTCACTTACACTATACTATAACAAATGTTTCTTTAAAATTTTGCTAGATAAAGTAGACAGGACGGAAAAGCTTTGTGTATTGTATTGCGTGATACGTGCACTTTGACATTTTGGAATTCAGTATTCAGGAGACACTACGGGATGTACACAGAAGATCCGTGATCACGACTCTGAGCGAATTTACATAAATGTTGACAACTTAGTGAACAGTAGACGGAATCAGGACTGAAAAGTATAATGGCAAATACATATTTGCTAGGAAAATATGGTATATGTATGAAGACGATTTCGCAATAGTTATTGTTAGAGGCTATGTAGACTATCTGTCAATGTTCGCTCGACTTCAAAACTTATATAGAAACACAATGTACGTAACATGTCCTGGTTGAATGCTAAGCTTCTGTTTCGCGGATATAAGTGCTACGGTTATTTTATTTTGTACAATAATATCTGGTGGAGTATAATAATGATGTTAGACAGTTGCTGTAATGTAAGAGTGCAGTATGGGAAATATCAAGCTTGGTTATATTGATAGGGGAGATATGGTAGTGGCATTAGAGACATGGACACATTAAATACTGAATAATATAGAAGAGTTGCTTACGCTCGGATTTTGCTGCTGCTGTGAATAAGGACCTACTGGCCGTGGTCCAAGGTTTTGATGACCTGCAGGACTACCAGCATTCCCCATAGGAACTGGACCAACCCGTCGTCGTTTAATGCAATTTCCACATGTCCACTCAGGCCGCTGTGAACATCACCAATTTCATTATGAGCATCACGTACTTTCTCTTCAAACAAATGTAACATTTTCTCTTGGAGAAGTAACTGAGCACACACAACAGACAAGGCAAGACCAGGGAGACCAAGACCACCCGGGCCTCTACGAAAAATCATAACTATCCCAATGGTTGAAGACTTTATATTTATATCGAAATTTACCAGAGTCGACTGGACACAGAAATGCGTTCATGGTTGAGTGGTCCGATCCAATAAAAGAGTAGAATAATAATTCAGAAGCCTAAACTCACTCAACACGAAAGTCCTCCTAGTCCTAACCACATAATTTATGTAGGAATTATAGTATCTATGTATAACCCGCGTCTTTCCACAGATATCCCATTTTAAATTCTAAAAACTGTATAATTCATACTTTTGTAATACAGTTGGACATCCATTCGTATATATTTGTCTCTCGTAGACAGCAAAGCCACTTCTTCTGTCATTTCACATACAAGTCGCTTTTTCTTAAACTACCTCACCTATCCACTAGATACTTTTTCTGTATTTGTTTTAAACTACTTTAGATTCTAACCACGACAATTTAAGTTTTCAACTGTTTTTATTTCAGATTGAAGAAAAGTGGAGAGGAAAATGTAATGCAGTTCCATATTGTGAAAGTACAATGGAAATAAAAGATACACAAGGTATTGTAAGGTAAATACCTACTTTTATATTACAATGCTGCAACGACTAGCAAGAAGCACAAATCCTTCTAAATCTTCTTTCACGAACTACAGCTAAAATTTCTATATCCTTGACACATAAAGTGTAGAGTGGGATTGAAAGTATTTTTGCAACAAAGTTTTTGTTTATACAAGGGTTAATTATTATGTGCAGGAGCACGCCCATGAACTACATCATTAGTAGAGTTGTAAATGAGCTAGGTACGTCGACTCTCTCCGAATAGAAATCGAACAGAGTCAGTCCGGAAATTTCTGTGATTTATTCAGCCCAGACTTTTTCGAGACCATTAGTGTATCGACGATAAAACTTTTCTAGTACCGTCATAAAATGCGCTGTATAATATACACATTTAGGAAATAAATTGAGAAAATCGTTGCATGCAAGTAGGTATGAAAAGATTTTCTGCCAGTGTGACTAAAATCCTCACTTAAAACACACAATTTAACACAAAGATGTATATTTAGCCAAGCTATTTTTAAAAATGACTCGTTCACACCTCTACTAGCTAGTCTTTACTCATGGTGCTGCATTTGAATTAGAATATATGAAACAACAGAAACTTCGCTTTGTAAATTTGTGTGAACAAATAGTGAAAGTGAAGAACAGCATCGCCATTGAGTACGCAGCTCATTACTGTGCGTGTTGACTCTATTCAAAATTTAAACAAACCCTGTGCTCTGTCGAGTTTTATTTACATTTTCGTGTTCTGTTTAACTTTCTTTTGTCATTGATTTGCCTTGCTTAACCTAGACGCGTCTGCTGATGAAGCAAAGTACAAGAGATAATTGCATTTAGTCTATCCAACTTTATACCAAATTAACGCTGTTTAGAGCATATTGTCCGTGTGTTTACATTCAAAGTCAAACGTGATTCTATTACAGTTTCCTAATTGCATAAGACACAATGACACGAGTCGATGTTGTTATTAGCCAAAATGCTAGCCTACACTTTTCCTAAATGCATTATTACGTTAGGTTCGGAGTTGACTGTTGCTGTTGCACTTGAATGCACTACAATCATACAAGGACAAAAATGAAGCCAAGAAATGAATTCAGTAGAATCATCTTTTGTCATTTGTCTGCTTCTATAGGCATATGCTTTTTTACGATTCACTACACCGCCAGTACGCAGTAACTGAGGTAAATGTTTTGTGTCATAAATTTAAGTAGCCGTGCATTAAAAAAACAAACGTCCGTGTCATAATTTTTATGGCAAATATTAATATGCAACCTTTATACTTAGCTGTAGAGAACACAAGAAGTAATGATATTTTATTGATGTTGTATTTTCTATTATTAAATTCTCTTTGTGCCCCTTAACCCTATCTAGACTAAGACTAAAAACATTAGAAAAGTTTATGAGTGGGCTATGTCCCAATTACAAAATGTGAAGATTTTAAGTCTAATGTGTCCTATATATGACATAATCTCCAATTAATTCTTTCTGAATTGGTTTTAAAAAATTAAACAATAATTTGTGTCCACTCACCGCAAACTACCCAAGGTTAGTCGCGTACTTTTTATATCAGTGCAAATAGCCCAAATAACTTCCCTTTTGAGAATTAATTGATACATGGCCAACAAGTTGCCATATTGATGGAATATATACAGGTATGTAGCAAAATAGTTGGAGAACAAGGTAAAAAATACAAACATTTAAAAACTCTGATTGAAATTGATATTAGACATTTTCTGCACTAGTGTGCCAAATGGCACAAGCAGACACGCATAGTCCAGATAGGGTTAACGAGTGATGGAACTATTTGTATGCAACCAACAGTCAATACACTCTTGTAATATTATATTGTCCTGCAATAATATTTCATCCCAAGAATATATATCTAGCCAGTCTAACCTATATATAACTAACACCTCAAATAAAAACACTACATTTCAGCATTTAATGTTGTCACAGCAGAAATATCTGCAAAAGTCCAAATAAAAGTCTACCAACTCTTCAAGCGATAAATTTGTAATTAATTTTATGCATTATTCATGAGTAGATTCATGAGCAATAATATTAAGTTAATTCACAGAGATTCCCCAGAGACATGAACGTCTCGCAATTTTGTAATACATGCTGAAGATTTCGTGATCAAATTTGCAACTATATCAAAAATGTAAGTATACCTATTAGCAATTCCACGATTGTGCCACATCATCACTTCCTAATCTGAACTTTAAACCAATAAACATTTAAAACACTTTCCTTTTAAAAGGAAAACTAATAAACGATTGGTAAACGGAATAGAATCGTTTCGTAAGCTAGAATGGAATTAGAAACAACAGAATTAGGTTTTCTAGACTCTGTCCCATGTTAGGATGTAGTAGAAGCAATTACAATTCATTGCTTACCATTCTTCATTTAACATAAATAGCAATTGATAAATAAATACCTGCGTCATTTCTAAATACTAGCAAAAAGGTAACCTACTCTAGTATTAAAAGCCTGACAAAACATGCACTACTCGTGTTAAAAGCGAGTCTTCTAGTTTTCTGTCAGGCAGTGGAAAAAGCCTGAATTTTTGCTGAAACAGAGTTAAATGTTTTACAATTTAATTGCTCGCGCAGAGACACATTCAGACAACGTACATATTTGCATGCAAGTAGACATTATTAAGATTCGTAATAGAACTTATAAAATATTCGAATACGTTACGCGTCTGTCCGTCTGTCTGTATGCACGATAACTCAAGATCGGTTTGAAATAATTCATGCAAAATTAGTACTTTTTTCCAATTGTTCATTGGAAGGCTAAATTCGAAGATGAGGTCAATCAGTCTAATCCATCATGACCTCGGATACGTTTTTGGATAAGTACCTATGCTTGCAAATATTTCTACAGCGCAACAGAAGGGATAATATGTGATATTTCTCTCTGTGAGTAATGAAAATAATATGTATAAATTGCATATTGCTGTTTCTAATTCCATTTCAGACGAATTACGAAACTTTTCTACTCCATTGACTAATGGTTTTTTTCGTTGCCACTTATTGATCTTTTATGAATTTGAATACATAGTTGGAAAACCTGTGCAGTTTATATAATATCTAACCTCCATATACATGACATAAATATAAGTAAACGTTTGTCTAACCTAACCTTGTCTGAACCATTTATAACATCCAAATAATTTGAAGCTTGTACAATAGATTTGTATTTTGACTCTGACAAGCAAAATGTGTCAAGATTCTTCCAGGATCTTTGGTTTGGAAGTTTAGATTTGATTAAATGTCAAAAAGAAAAACAATATGACTACTGCAGGAACTCTAGAAGCATTTAAATTGTTGCATCAGTAAGTTTTACCAATATTGAGAGATATTTTATTTTTATTTATTTTTACTTCAGGAAACATCAGGGCATGTCAGTGTGATTGTTTTAAGTTCGGAATGCATAGACAAAGCCTAACTAACTAAATGACAGGTAAAACATTTTCAACAACGACCATTATTTGTTTGTTTTCTACGTTACAGATTTTGACTGATTCATGAACGCTCCCCTGAGTGGTTTCCAAAGAGTTCATAATTGATGTTCTGCCAAAGAAAAGTTTCACTTTATAGTTTATTTTTATTTTCCGCACGTAGCACAACGCCAAGGTCCAATCCAATTAATAATACAAGCATACCACAGTTTCAATAAAACTGTGCTCATCTGCAATCTGGAATTCTGCTAATTCCATACGATAAAAGTTCAGAGTATCTTTGGCGGAATTTATTTTTCATTCTGCAATTATAAACAGACTCTCTACTAGATAACTTTAGTAATGTAATATATCCAAACAATTTAATGTTTTATGTTCGATTTTTCTCATGTACTCAAAGTAAAAAAGTTTTTGGAAATTTAAAAGTTGGTACATTTAGATGGTTTATTTAGAAGAATAAACTGACATTTTAAAGTCCCTTATTCAAACAGCGAATTAAATGAAGATTGACAATAAAAAGGTCCATTTGTCATCACAAAATAGTTAATATTTGGAAATTTGCTACAATTGTGGAGATGATGATTTGAAAAATGTATTGACAAATATTAATGAAATAAGTTTCATTAGCAATTGCAAGACTCAATTTATTTTAATTTGATTTATTTTGATTGAACGAACAATTATGAAACATGACAAAAGAAAGCATGATGAAAATACGGTCAAATGTAGCATATCCGCCTTCTGTATTTAGATTGCTGTCTATGAGTCTTCTCACATTAATTGATATTTACAAATAAAGAAGCTATTTATATCACTGCTTTTGTATCTGTTTCTGTTGTCTAACAATGACTGTAGCGACGCTTTATACTGTGCGTTATTATCTTCCTTTTTAATTATATGGCTTCTCCGCTCTCCATTTCATTTTGTTTAATGCCACTCTCACTTTCATTCACAGTTTAGGCGGTGTTGTAGAAGATAGTACCATCATTTCCAAATAATCTGCAATCAATTCTGAACGCAGTATTGTTAAAGATGTGAAGTATTTACTAAAGCTTATCAAATAAAAACTATAACAAGAAAATCCTTACAATCTTTCATTTTATTCTACAAGTAGCAGTATTAGCATATCATAGTGCTTTACCTCTTCTAAGTATTTACTTAGGTAACTTGTCATTTTCCATCTCTGTTTACATTTCTGAATCTGCATATTCTATTTCGGTCTTTATGAATGTATGCATGTATTTCTGCTTATAAGATATGCAAACATGACTTAATACCATCTGAATAGTTTCAGGGAAAGCACTTTATGCGCTTTATTCCTACCAGCAACATGTTTCTGATTCATCCATTCCAGTCCCACTTTTGTCATTTTTTCTCAACTTTGATTTACTCGTCCGTTTCAGTGTAAACAATTTATTTCATTTTCTCTATTCACGATTGCTATTTAGAAACAGTGATTTTTTTTCTATATCTGACTTGTATCTTCCCTAAAGCTCTATGCAAATATTCCTTGCATGTAATATTTCACAATATCCCTTTAAGCCGTACTGCCAGTGTGGAGTTACCGTACTGGTACTGGTATTTCCCATGGGGAATTGTGGTTTCATGATTGAATTTTGATGAAAAATGCCGCAATCATACCCTACTGGGGAAATAAAAGGGCCGTGACGAATGTGGGTTTCAAGGTCCAATTTTAACCAATAATTCAATTTTAGTCGTAAAAATATTATATCATCAAAAGTGAATCGAGATACCTATGATCGTTTTTGTTTTAAGCTTTTTCAAATCAGTTTTTTTAATCACTGTTGTGACATTGAAAACTGTCCCAAACTAGCTAATTACGATGAAATAGATGTCGTATGTATGTCTATGGAATGTATGTATGGAATGGAGTTATATTTTGACCACTGGCAATGGAAAAATATCTTGTGCATGGGGAATTGGGATTTGGTGACAAGAAAGAACTCAAAAAACTTCAATAAGTAAACCCCCAATGGTGAGATTCTTTGCCCATGGAGAAATACCAGCGCCAGCACGGTATATCAATTGGAATAAGTAATGTGCAAATAAGAGAATTGAATTCCTAAAAAATCTGAAGGAATAATTGAAATATTTTTCTACTAACGAGTTTGTAAACGTTTTCATACTTATTTTAAAAGCTATTTCATAATTTTACACAGAAATTGTCTTAAAGTGCAAAATTAATAAGACAACTAATAGGTAAGTAATATATAATATATTATAGAGTTTCAGGAGAGTGTTAAAACAATTAGAAACAATGTCTTCAGTTTTTTGAGCGACTAATTAAGGATAAGTGTTAACTGCTCTCTGAATTTCATGTAAAAGTTTTACCTGCTCGTAAATTGTTTAATGAATATTTGCACATCTGTGAAGTGAAATAGAGGAATAGTTTCTATAATTAAAATACTTTGAGTAGTAATTCGTTACATCGTTTTAGACAATATTAAGAATAATTACCTTTGCCCACTCAATCTCCAGCTCGGCCATAACTCGAGCAGAAAATTAAGCATGTCCTCTACAAGTTATCCGTACATTTTGTAAAGTGAAGTTGCGAAAATGTAAAAAGGAACTCTTGCAAAAATAAGTACCCTCCTGGTAAATTCACACAGGAGTAGAGTTGAGTTATCTCAGCTCTGGTTTTTAGGCTGTAGTTTCTTTAACACCAGCAACGTTTCAATTACGAGATACGACAAATCAATTAGTGAGTACTAATCGAGGGCCCGAAAGGAAATTGAAAAGTCTTATCGTCATGTACCTAAGTATGTACTAGATTTATAGCAAATGTACGTCATTTGAGTGCTTTCACATCACTGTGCAACAAATTTCGAGATGAATTTCACATCTTTGACACAGTTAGTAACGCATATGAATTATTTACGAAAACATCCATTAATCCTATGCTAAATGTTATGTTTGCGCTTCAATTTCCACTTAATTTAAATTGGCAGCAGCCATTTATTACGCATACTTTTAGTCCTACGGCTATTTAAATGTGCTCACTTTAGTACGTCTCACTCTCTGCAGAAGATATTTAGCTATTTATGCGTTTACTTACCTGCCAAAATGGGAAAACAGCATATTACCCGGAGGAAAAGTGTGTTCTCTCATAACCCGTAGATTTGTCTTGCTGAGATTTGAGTGACAGAACAGAAAATAAAATAAAAGTAGACATGGAATAGAACGTAATGAAGGAAACTGACGGCAGAGAGAAACTGAAGCGAAATCAAATTAAAGTAGAGACAGGCGATTTATTGAGATGAAGTAAATAGTGTGCTACATTTCTCTCTGAATTCAACTTGACTGTGTGGATATAATCTCTTGTGCAAAAGTTACCATTTTGCTTTGCAAAACCTGCATACCTAGCTATTTCAACTATACAAATAGTTCCTTTTACATATAGATACAAGAAAGGTGTATTTATATTCCTTTTGCAGTAATATACAACACACTCTTTGTAGTATGTTTGCTATACAGTTTTTTATGCCTCTCTCTGTAAAAAAAGGTTAGTAAAGTGGCCTTAGATTCTCGGATTCACCAGTGCGTACAACAAGTCAACTAATGCTAGAATAATAGTTAATCCTAAAAAGGTATGACACTAAAGTGAAATCTTTTTATGGCAAATAATAATTTTTTGATCAAAATACATTTTAAAAAATTCTGCGGCTGAATTATATCTGTAATCGTGCAGAAGCGATAACGTTCAAATGTCAAAGCCCCAGTTTTTTAAATGGATTTTTACCAGAAGATCATTGCTTTCGCCATATAATTGTTTCCCTTGTACAATTATATACTTCTACTTCAAGGATTGACTATTCTTGTAGGGTTAGTTGACTTTTTCAAACAGTTAGGTAGCTTAAAATTAGCCTTTTTAAAAATCATTCATCATTCTACTACTTTAAATTTTCCCCAACCAAATGGCCGCTAAAACTCAGCCTCAAAATGGTTTTATTTAAAAGTTGGCGCTAACTTCGTCTATTAAAAGTAGTTTTACTGTTCGTTCTACCAGGGAAATGCCTACTGATAATAATATTTTTTAGCTATTAAATGTTGAAAAGAATTTCAACGAAATTGGGTTTGATATTCTGTGAATGGTGCAGATTGTAGTGTTGTGCCATAATTGCTTGTGTTCCGTTTCGAGTCAGCTGTGCAGTGAAGTAGACGAACAAAGGAAGAGTGAACTGAGCATTGACTATTCACACTACGCATAATACTGTCAAGAGATAGTTACTATTTCCACTGCTGCTGCTGCCCGGTTTTCTATACCATGTTTTTACATTCAGCTTAGAATCAGATTTTGCAATCCCATTTGCTTGCTGCAGGCAAATTTTTCACCTTTGGATTTCATACGGTGACTACCTCGTCGCTCCACCACTTTCCTAATATAATATTTAGGTATCCCATCGTATAGGAAAGTTATACCTATGCTCTTTTCAAGTCCTTATTGTAATTGTAGCTTTTACTCGCTATATACTACTTGACTCTCTCATGTCTGATGAAATAATCGATCAATTTTCTAAAGCTCACACCGTAGCAGAGTAGAATATATAGAAAAATATGATATCATATTCCTTTTATTATTTTGACGATAATATTCTCCCGTCCTGCTCCAGCTACTCAATAGACAAAATATGTGCCCATTTAAATGAAATTGGATGTAAAAGTAATATGTGGCTAGTGGCTACTGCCACACTTGGAAAGTACTCAGATGTAAAGGCAAATGATACATTCAAATTGAGCTTGTACACACATACCCCCACAGATGTAACATTTACGAATTGCAGAACTATATTAACAACGTATGAAAACTACGTAAGTAATAGAAATGTAACTGAAATGAACGTTGGAGAAAAACTCCCACACTTCCTCCACTTTTAAAAAACTCATTTACAAAATGGATTGCATGAATCTGTGAATCATTCCATATCAGGTAAACTACAGTTCAATCTATGCAATTCAATAAAGAAATGTAATTTGTACATGCAAATAAGAAATTTCATGTTGTAATGACACACCCGAGGAGCACTACTACTCTTTCACATGTACTTGTACAAGTGCAAATGTTCATGCTCAAACGATTTCTCGTCTATATGCTAAACTGTTCCGCCAGGTTATCTACATATTGATTTAGATCGTTCAAACCATGTCCTTTGAAATAGGAAAAGTGAAAGCAAATATTTATTTTTATCTGTCACAGATACTCACATACTATTAGAACTCATGTAATCATCATATTATTATGTTTCCACTTTCACGTTTACCAAAGGCAAAGTATAAAGCAGCCACCTATATGCCGTGAAGGTATAAAGAAACTGGCAGAATCATAATCCCCTGGTTTTTAGTATAAAGTGACAGATTTGCAAGAGTAAAACATATCAGTATTGATAACATCTTGAGTTACAGCATTGGTTAACGACAACATTTAACCTAAGATTAGTTTTCTGGTGTCTTACTCTTTTATTTAGGTAAGGGAAGCTGGTAATACATATAGTAGAATAAAAATCACTGTTTGAACCAATTTAAATATCATGGGTTTACATTACATGAAGGAATAAAAGATTTGTGCTTGTCTAGAGAACATGTATGTTCTTTATAGGCAGGTAGTAGATATACGGCAGGGTACTTATATTCTATAGGGATGAAGATTCAGACAGCAACAGTGAACAATTATTTTTCTCATCCTCCTGCCATCCAAGGACTTCATTGCACTATTTCAATACTTCCTATTACTTTGTGTTTGGACTGTTATATACGTAATCCAGGGAAATATATAACACTCGTACATTTCTGTAGTATTATTTTATCTGTATGCATTTATATCTGGGGATTGAATGCAGTGTACTCGTGGCAGTGCTAACTTTTTTTGGATATAGGAATATATCTGATCTGTACATAATTATTTGGTATACATTATATTTTATATTTTGTATGGACACAAAGTGCTTGGAAGGGTTTAGCGATAGGAGGATGGAAATGTTTAGTTAGACTTGGAGTACTAACACTAAGAGCACGCTGCTGTAGATTAGGAATCGCACGTAATAATGGCATACCTAGTGTATATTGTTAGTAGTATGGATCTAATAAAGATATAGGTGTTAGATATTCTAGGTTCCTGTGTATTCTGTGTATGTGTGCAAGTTTTATAAGCAGCTTGGTTGCTGTCTTGCCAAGAAATCGATCCAACTCCAACTTTAGCTAAGGGTTTGCTTTTGATATTTTGAATGGGTAAGCTCTCCGTTGGCTACAGCAGAATTCCTTCACACATTTCTCACGGTTTCCTTTCCAACCATGGCGTTGGCCAAAACTACCAAGTTAAGTACTGTATGTCTATTTACCAAACTAGAACTACTACTACACTGCTACTGCTCCATATCTACTACAGATCTGTCCGCATACGAAATCTTGAGTGTCTTTTTGTATATCTATAATGGCATATAGTTCATTGTGTTACATAAGACTCTTTTTACATGATGCTCTTAGAATCTCTTATTAGTCTGAGAGTTGTGCAACACTAGAAAAAAGCCGGTGGTAATGAAAATGATTCAAAATTAGTCAATTCCTTTCAATTATGGCTAGCTACTAATTACAATAATGAGAATGAATTTCGTCTAGTCAAATTGAAGGAGAACACAGTTCTAGCCATTTACACGTAGAAACTTTATTTCACTACAGAGGAGATTCTCATTGAAACGTGGTGGTGTAACTAATAATGCCTTCAAGAATACTACCGAAGTGGAGTAATGGTGTTTTGTATAGATATTGCGTACACGGCATCTACTTTTACACAAGTAGGTGGGGAGCTGCAACACAGCCTTCAGCTCCACTAAGATATTCATCGTGCTCAAGAACATGAAAAATAAATTAAGGGTCTTTCCCAACGTTAATGCAATTTAGTACACAGTTTTGCTTCCCATTTCCTAATCCGGACTACTAATTTCTATTGTGCTAACAATATTGCACACGATCCATTGCAAAAGATCATTTGCAAATCAGAATTAAGCAAAAGAAAGCTTCAAGGCAAAGTTTTAATGCATATATCACAATATTTTACATGCTTGCATATATATAGGTAGGCATATAAATATTTCTGGGAAAATAAAGTATTATAAGTATGTGAAATGCTGTAATTCGAAGAATAAGTGAAATGTAAGATTGTTTATGTCTAAAAAGACAGAGATACTATATCATTAAGTTTAGAAATGGGATATTGTAGAACAACTGAAGTAGGAACATTCTAATGCCTAATAGAAATGTTGTATAAACTGGAATACTTAGGTATTCCCTTTTACACACATAAATGGTAAATGAGTGAATTGCCTACTAATTTTAGCCACGGTTATCAAAAAGTGTATTCGCGGGTCATGTGTAAATATAAATAGCAAAACACCTTTTGAGTGTAAACTGGAGGGCATTTTGTTTAACATAGTACACCTGGCAAATTCAGGTGAAAGAGAAAGCAGATTCAAGTCAACATTTGTTTTGCTTAGTTACAGGTTTTATCTAATTCGTTACGCAAACAATTTGCACAAAGTCTACAATGAAGTTCAAATGTAGTCTAGACAAAAATACAAATTACAATGATCCATTGCAGAATTGTGTATGGTATAATAAAGCGTAAAAGGGAAAATAGACTCTCACATACAATTGTGCACCAACGTGCATTAACTTTTCATTCGACCTACAAATAATACAATTCGCAATTGCATTACGCACCTCACTATTCATAAAACTGTAATCGCAGAGCAATTTGACGGGCATTACTATTTTTTCACTTCGAACAACAATTTGAAATATTTACGCTTCCCTGTTATTGCTACGATCACAAAATTGTGCAATGTGTAAAACTTCAATTTTGTATATACACTTTACAAGTACTCGTAGTAGTTGAATACTATACGATAAAACACCAGGTACATTGTACATTGCTATTGCACGAAGGAATCAGAATTCAAAGTAGCCGAATGAGTTGGAACACATTTTACCTTGGTTTCTGGATGTGGTGTCATTCCGCCGCATCGATTACATACCATGCTTTTGCATTCTGTACATTCTTGGCCCGGCAAACCATCCCGTCCGCTCACCTAGAAAGAAAAATCCCCTTTGTTAACAAAATGTTATAGGCACAAAGTATGACGCGTTCCTGTCGCAAAAATTAATCTACATTTTCAAATAGAATTCCGTCTATTTTCTTTGGAATTTATTTTGACAAAAGAATCGTGCTCCATTTAGCAGAACTGCGAACGCAAAAATCAACGAAAAAGCAATTACTGAGAAAATGGTCTCTCTCACGACTAAAGAAGAAATAATACAATTAAATCAGAACATGTTAAAGTAGCACTCTCACACAAGTGTGATTCGTGATCTCACATACTAAATGGAAAATGTTCCCTACTATAATATCTCTACAAGAACAAAAAAAAATGAACAATTCACTGCAGTTATATTCTATGTCCGCATTTGTACTAAAAGCATTAGATTTTCCACTTACATCTCTTTGACGACATATAGGGCAGATACGGCCGCTGTAATCAACACCTGTCCGCTGATCTTCAACTCTGTAAACAAACAAAATACGTTTCAGTGAAATGTCCAGTGGAAGCGATCATGATAACGGTAGACCGCACTTATCCATGTCAATATGAATGCATTATACTGGAGCACCACAATAAAAAACAAAAGTGACGAGAACTCTTTTTGATGGTCACGAAAATGTAAACAAGTGTTGTATTACTTCATGGCCATAAATATACTTCTGTTTTTATGCCAACGCTTTTAGCCATTTATTTCTTAGCAGTATTTTGCTTGTGCAATAAAACCTTGTTTATATTTACTGTTCCTTTGTTTATAGATAGAGGTGCTTTAGTTACGAACATCAGTTGTTTTCAATAAAAAAAATCTTTAACTGAATCCATGTAGGAAATCTTCAGTTAACTTTTAAGATGTCGACCTTTTAGTGACACGAGTATGCTTACTTACAAAAATTAATGAGGTCCTTCAGCAAAGAGAAGACGCAATTTATTTTTGCACATTGCAAGAACACTGACTAAGACTTGAAGTTATTGGCATTATTCTTGTCTTTGAGTAACAATATCATGCATTGAGATGCATGATACACCTCTTATACACAATAAATGCTAATTCTACATTTGTTATAACAACAAGTTAAATGTTGTGTAATTCAATACAGTATGATCATTAATTCCGTTTGAAGAAGTAAATTGCAAATATAATTATTATCACCTTATCGTTATTTCTATTAGCATTCTAAGTAAGTATAGTGAAAGCATGTATGTACATGAAGGTATACGCCTTTTAGCTTTCTGCTTGTTTCATGTTTAATGTATGTTTAATGTATGTTACATTTTGTTTCCATGCTGATACAGTAGAATGAATATGGGATGATGTAAAGAATCTCCATTAGCCCCTTAAGTAGTGCACTAATTGACTTTCCTTTACTTCCTTTTCTTTTAGCAACACCCAAGCGGATTCTCTTTCTTCGTCATGCAATTTCATAGCTTTTAAATGTCTATTTACTTTCACTACTTATATTTAGTTACAAGGAAAACTGCTTCCTTCTTTTGCTCATAGTACTACTACTCATCACTTGCACTAACGATATCGCTCCGTGATAGATTACACAGATATTCCAATGTCTACAACTTAAATGAATATTTGATCAAAGAACAAGAAAACCCTTTCATCTCCAAAATTTCTTGCCCTTTACACTTTTACAGTTGAAAGTCATGCAGCTCCATTAAATAAAAGCAACAAATGTTGTAAGAGATGAGACGAACTATTTTTACAACAATTTTTTTCTATTTTCATATTAAATTCTTAATATTACAGAGAGTTAAAAATAGCAAAAGTGTACCTACGTAAACAATTACTGTAATAAACAAGTTTTAGTTTGGACAAACGTCTTCGTAATGTATAGCAGTTTAAAAATCCCAATAATGTCTCAGAAATAAATAGGCACATGCATAGAAATATGTTTTACTCATAACAATCCTACAGTGATAATTGTTATAAAATATGAAAGTGCGAATCATCCATTAATCATTGAGATTGAATAATTGAAAGTACAAATGAATGGCGAGGGTTATACAGCAATTAAGGAATCAGAATGATTTTTGTTAAAGATTTGTAACGCTTTGTGACAAAAGGAAGAATATTTTCTGTTTTTGCAATAAAACGTATCCTAGTAATTTGTTATTATTCTTACTACATTCCTTTTGATGATATTTGACTGTGTGTACATTACGACATGGATGTGTCAAGGAAAAAGGAAGCGCCTAGAGCAGTAAAACTGGGGATGAAAACGACTCGCAAAGTGTCCTTTTAGAAAGAGAGGACTGGAATATGCTCTATTTAGTGAAGAATGATATTACACAAGGACATTAAAGTAGTAGATGACACTCGTAAAGATTCGATTGAGAAGGCAAGTGAGTAAATGGAATAGAACTGAGAGACTACATGTCCTATTACTATTACTGCTCATACGACAACTACAACACCAATAAGATTAGACTTGCCTGGAAGTCGCATCATATCATATTACTTTGTAGCATTTTATAGTGAAAGGAAAAAGTGAACATTCCGTCATTGCTTATATTAAGCCTCTTTTTTGCATGTATGTGTGCATATGTATTTGTAGTTGTAGTACACATGTAAGTGAATGTATAACTATGTGCTATCTGGCTGTCTATAAATGCGAAAGTTCAGTCTGGCTGTAAGCCGATCTACGGAGCTACCTAACGAAATTTTACGACAAAAGGCTCTCGTAGCTGTAGTCCTATATTGTGTAAGTATAAGTAATGCTTATAAGTGACTTAACTGCCTGAGGAGAAGCTTCAGCGGACTAATGTCACAGACAAGATGCTCAACTATAAAGGATTGAAGATAACCTGACACGATATTTTGAAATTTTCTATGGTAATCGAATATAAAAATAATGCGATGTGATCAGATTCGTTTCCAAATGCAAAAGTTAACAAATTTGATTTTCTAACGAATGGAAAGAATGTGGAAGAATCGAATTGTTATGAAAAGGGAAGGTTTCTTTAGGTAGTTCTGGAGGCAAACCACTTGTAGTAATTCCTTAAAAGTATATGCATTGCACTTAAATAAACATTATACACAGGAAAGGTATAAGCGACCATTCCATTAGTAGAGTAACCATTTCTATCTCCTTGAATGCTCACTATGGCCGTTTATTGGAAATGTGTCTATAATAAAAACACGTTGTTGTCAATATCTCTGCTCTTAGTTGTATAATGTCGTTCATCTCCTATTTTGCATATACCAATTTAGAATTTATGGCGTCTGTATGTAACGCATCAGTATCTCCGTCATCCATAATTCTATTTTACACTTCAATCTTCACACTGAAATGTGTTTATTTATTACGGCATTAGATATCTTCACGGCAAATGCTAACGTCGCTTGTTTACGAGGAATGAAATATGGTTAGAGATATAGGAAGAAGATATACATAAAAGAAAATGATGAAACGCTATGCAGTCTTTAATATGACTGTGTGGTGTTTTATATGCTAGGCGTATAATAATGTGACGCTATTGCACAATTTGAATTAAATTAGAGAGGCACAATTTTTTATTGTGATGATTTGAAGAAAAACTCCTTTGTGAGATTTTGTAAGGCTAAAAACTAAAATGCATTATTCTTTGCACTACTTACATAAACTTGTACACAACATTAAGGAAAAAAATCATATATCTTTTTATTGTCTAGACAGGGATGGGAGAGACGCTAAATCAGTTTGATCTTTTCTGAGTAAAAACTGAACCAAAAACGACTTGGTTTCTCCATGTGCTGTTTGCTGTATAAAAATGCTCAATTCTTTCTTCTACGCATTTATTAAACCAGAAAATTCTAAAAGTGTATAGAAAATACCTACAGCTTGTATTATATTTTGTACTTATAATATTGCTCCCCATTTTGAGATAGAGAGTCGGCTGCTGAGTGGATATTATAAAATTGCACTACATCGTACTACATTGGCTTAGAGTTAACCATTACCAAGAAAGTGGCATAGAAAATAACATAAAAACTTCCAAACACATCACAACATTTGGCCTCGCAGAGTGGCTGCCTCAAAATGGAGGAATTATTATTATAGGATAGGCCTATGGAAAATGGTTTGTCGAGTCTGTATTTTGTATAAGAAAACGGAACAAGGAGAATAAAGATGAAGGAAGAAAGTAGGGGAAAATAAAAGAAAGCAACTTTATTTCTTTTGCATGAATATGCAACAATGGAAAACTAGTACAACCCAGTAATTGTATTTCGGTGTCTACTAATCTTATAATGTTACATTACTGTCTGCATTACATGAAGTAAAGAAACGAAGATTATGAATTAGTAACACTGCCAAATTAAGTATTGGTTCAAAATTATGTGATGTGGAGTATATGGAAGAATTGTAGACACTTAGGTTAATAATATGCAACAAAAATCTTTAATTAAGATATTATTGCTTTTAATAAAATCAAAAGGTCACAAAACCGCTGCAATGAGACGTATCGGCAGAATAAATCTATACTGGAAGTTTAATTGTAGTTTGCTGTATTTTATTTATTTATTCATCAAAGATACTTTTTTTCTTTTTATGATAATAGATTTCCTTCGGGAATTTATCCAACTTATTTCAGTATTCGAATACAGATGCAAAGAATTTACTCGTTAAACGTGTTAAATAAAAAACTATATAACGTAAAGAAAATAGACTCCCAATTTTTAATTCTGCTTACACTGTTACACTGAATAAATGTAAGACAGTTAAAAAATTTGCCGATATGTTTTTCTGTAAGCCGGATTAAAGTAAAGAAAATACCATTTCCGAAAAAATATGGTATTAAAACACACTTAACAATCATCAAAGTGGTTGTCAGTTGTAGTTGCATCAATAACTTACGCACATTTTGCGGCTCTGGCATAAGTTGAAAAATATTGCCCTACTACATTTTTTGCATATCAAGTTGCCTATATTACAAAAAACTTCTCTCTGTGAGCAAATATAAAATTCTAGATTTATATTTGTCTTGATAATACCGATACAGATCGACAATATCTACGTACATAGTTCAACTTGCAATATAATACATGATATATCTAATATACAGGAATTCTTTTTTCTCTGCGTTTTTCTTTCATTGTAGTGAAAGCAATTTTCCATAAAAAATTCAAATGCGGAGATTGTAGAAGACAGGAGCTTCAAATGTCAAGTCAAATTATCTCTTTCCCAATTCTGTATATAGTTGAACATAATAGTTAGCAAGACATTACGTGAAAATCCGACAAGTACATACATCTACAATTCTGCCGTAGTAAAAGAATGTATATAGAGTACAGAGATATGGGTAAAACGCTGGCAGAAGTACTAAACGTATAATTTGACATATGAACTCGTGTTCAAAAAATAGACACCATATTGAGTTTGGCACTAACTTAAAACAACTACCCATTCCGTTTTATATTGATGAAAATAAAACGGCATTCTATCTGTACGTACTTTTCAGAAATGGAGAAGTAAATGGTTATCATCTGATGATATTATTCAAGTGCTATGCCGTTCCATGCGCCGTGGTTCTGAGAGTGCTACTGTCAAGAAAAGCACCAGACCAGGGAAAATTTCAAGACGTACTCATCGTCGATGTACAGCACCGTTTCTTTGTGATCGTCTCTACAATTTTCAGAATTTTGAACGTCAGCACTATATTATTTGCTTTCTGCTACGAGTGGGGACTTGACAACGATACTCAATATGCACATAGATTTGTACACGAAAAACTTACACGTACGTAGAATATATCTACTCGGATACTTCCTTACTTCTTTATTTGCACGCAAGCAAAAGGGAAGGGACTATGCGGACGCAATATTTGATTTGCTTTTCTTTCTACTCAATGCGAGTTTTAGTGCAGAGAGTACTAACCTCCGATAGAGGCTCAGGACATGGAAAAGAAACAATATAATATTCTAAAACTTTCTAGTGTTGAGTTGCTAGTTTTATTCTCAGCTGTATACAGGGTCAGTTTTACAAGTTAGCACTTCCCATTTTCGAATGCCACACTTCAATACAGTTTTCAGAATAATTTTTATTTCAAAATTTATAAAATAAACAGAGTAAAGAATATAAACTAATGGATTTTTCACATTTAGTTTGCATGCAACAGAGCCAAAAATAATAATTTTTACACGATTTTTTTTGCATCAGGGAATAAAATAATAACCGAAGTGTATTTACTTTGGCTCTTATATAATAGTAGTACACTGGAAATGATATAAATCAATATATAACTTACAATGTTTAAGAACATTACACTACTCTGCTGTCCTTATACGAAAAATGAGTTTAGGAGGAGGTGGAGTTTGTTATATATTAGTAACCATTAGTCTTTAGAGCTAAAACTTCACAAAGTAAACAGCACGAAGTAAAAATGTGAGGCTTTTACGTTTTATTTATTTTTCTTATCGTTTTGTTTTACAAGACTCTGTCTCTTGCTACACGAAAAGAACATGTAGTACTGAATTCGATGTGTTTTCAAAGATATTCAATTTGGAATTCACGAACAAAGTTAATTGACACACTGTACGTACAAGATAGATCCTTGGACGTGGGCAAAGGTGTGTGTGTACAAATAAAACAGAGTTCTCGTTTTTATTGTTAAAACAATAACTCACATAGAAACGACTTTGAGTCACCATTTAGTACATCAAGAAAAAGAAAGTAAAACGGTAGCAGTAGCAGTCCGTGTTAGGAGTGGAGAGTGTAAGTTCAGGGCAGATTCATGGCTCGCTCGTCTCCTCGTCTACTCTATCTCTATTGATTTATGTAAATGCAATGAAGTATCACGTTCACGTATTGCTGGAGCAACAGAAAAGCAACGATTTTCAACCCGAACTTCTCTGCTTCTCTGTCTTCTGCAACCCTTCTACATTCTAACCCGTACATGCTACATTCATCCCACACCAATCGACTCAACCGTGCAAAATTCAAACATTACTTACTACACGATACATACAAACAAAGGGCATAGCTACGAATAAACTCACCGGGTTTAAACCCCCCGATTCCGGAAAAAAATGTTTTTTGGCAAAAATTCGCCTGTTTCATATGCCTCTGAGCCGCAAACTCTGAAGAGCCCATGTAATTGCTGAATCCTATAGATACGCCCTTGATATAAACTGCTACTACTCACTCAGCAGCAGTAGGAGAGTACGAGAGTACTCCATTTCTTCTTTACCCAGGCTCAAATTGAAGTTGCATTATGTTAACTTACGTTTCATTACTTTGCGGTGCACACGACCAGGCAAGTAGCAAAACACGAGAGAAAAAAACGATTCGTCTATAGCAAAACAGAATTCTGTACTTACTACTGATCCTTTTTTACATTAATGTGCATCCCTAGTAAGACTAAGAGAGTGGAAGTGTAGAGCAAGTATATCTAGTGTCTTAAAGTAATCTTAAAACAGTAATCTTCACAGCTACACGTAGTCACATAACGTATGAATATACGAAATGTTCTTACGCAGATACTCCGGGCAATAAGATGTAAGTTTCAGCGAGTACTCCAATTCCAGTGTACCAGGACGAGTACGACGATCTTACTAAATCTACAGCTGACAAGGATATGATAATGATGCTTTTGAAAGGGAATACTAAAACCCAACCACGGAAAAATTTAGCGTATGTCTACGTTGTGTCTACTTAGTAACTCCGCTTGTTATAATATAATAATGTGAGACTTTGTAAATACATACTATAGTAGTTTCCTCTTACACCTTATAAGTTTTAGTACTAATACTGCTAGAATAAAGCGTAGCACTTTGCATGTGTGACGCGAAGGTGAAGAAGGTAGTAAATGCATCTGAAAGCGTTTGCAAGTTTTCCTGCTTCCAACAACGAGAAGGAAAAATCGAAGAGAACTTTTGGAACGTTACAGCAGTATAAAATATACTTTCCTCTACTTGGTAATGTGTGTGAGTGGATAGAGAACACGACTGGAATGAGTGTAGCAGCCACCAAGAAGTCGTAGTAGCATCTCTTCACAATAATGAGTCGATAAACCAGAAAGCCATTACTACTACTAAGAAAAAAACTTGCCGAGCTAACTTTACGAACAGAGACGAAATTCTCGCTAGTGCAAGAAAAACACGGAGTAAATACGCACAAAGAGATGAGGTGCAGAAATAAAATGTGTAAAAGTCGCACAGAGTGCCTTCAAAGAAACTGAGCAAGTGATGTCTACTTGTAATAAACAGCGGCAGAATGACCAATACAGATTGAGATTGTACAAACTTACAAAATACAACTAGGTAGTATAGTACTTGTGGGCATTATACAATTGGTCGATGTACTGTATGGTTGAGGAAGATATATTGTAAGTTAAGTACGCATAGAGCACGATTTCTTACACTGACCCAAAATAAGAGTGAGAAGCAATTACCGCAGGGAAAAGAGAAAATACAAATAAAGTAGGACGAGGAAACCAGAAAGCGGACTCGGAGCAACGAAAGAAAATATTTATTGGTCACTGACACTGTTTTTTAAGAAATCGACAGAAAAACATTTGTTTCTTTCTGGGGGTTCTAACTACACAGAGGATAACGATCCTATAAAAGCAAGTCTACATTTGTTTGTATCTGTTGACATTGCTAAAATGCCTGGTTTTCGACCAAGCCGTCGAAAACCAGGCATTTTACAGTTAATGGGATTATGAGTAAAAATTAGTTAATCCGTTTACTTAAACTATGTCAGATGGAATTTCCCATTAAGCTCGAATTTTACAAATATCATATACTTTTATTTTAATTCAACGGATCATCTCAATATTAAAAGATTCGCTTGAACAGCAAGTGTGTCCCGATGGGCTAGGAATATCTTTCTCTAGCTTCTTTAATGTAAGTGTCATTTTCTCTCTAGAGAAAACCTTGCTTTCTCTGCAATTATTTTCTTTAAACACGGTAGAGGCAAGTATCTATATTATATATTGGTCGTTAATTATATTGTATTATTTTTTCTTATAATAATATTGAATTTGTGTTCTTGCTAGAATGCAACGGCCCTCTTAGAAATAGAAATTTTATAACGTTCAATGTATTTAAATGTACAATGTACAATTGCAGTTTTGTAATGTACAATGAAATTATAATTGGAACGACAACTTTTATTATTTGGATGCACTTTAACCCTCCGTTGTCTTTCAAAGTACAGAGAATTATTTTTAATTGAAAGGTTGATAGTTGAGTTGTGCAAGTACAAGTTTTCTGAGAATATGACGGAAATGAGGTCGTAACTAACACTTCACGCAGTGAAATATATTTGAAATATAATATGTACTTTCAGTATGAATTGTACATTTGATATAATTAGCAGAGTGCTATAATATCTCGTCAGAATTTCTCCTGATTGTCGTTCTTAGAATCACAAGCAGACTTTTAATTAAAAAAGGCACGACACTTCTTCCTCTTAAGAATTAACAACTTGACGTCTTTAACTAACAAAGCTACTAAAAGGCATAATATTATAATAATCAAGAATCTACTGTAGTACGCAATCGCTCGGACAGAAATTAATTCTAAATGCAAACTTACAGCATAAATGGTGAATGGATAAAATGATATGAACCCTTTGAGATTTTGAAGAGAAAATTCTGTTCTTGTCTACACAATTGTAATTTATGTCATGCAAATCGGACAGGAATTTTGAGGGTAGCATTTATGACTATGACTGCTATGACATTACAAATCAGCTTGAGGCTGAATGGTCGTAGTACATCATTCGCTTTACAAGTCAATAACGATAAACTGTGACGGCCTACTTACTCTGGTTTTGTATGTGCAATGTCTACAAGAAGAAAAAAGATGATGGTTGAATACATAATAATATATGATTGTGTTACACTACACAGTGTGTAGTACACACAGACGAAGAAGATGAACTGCTACTACCAGCAGATATGCGTCTTTCTTGCCCCAAAGCAAAAATGCAAATTTCCTACGAATGTAATATTTTTTTTCTTTATTACAGTCAAATGATAATTGAGTCGATTTTTGTGTGCATCGCTGCTATTCTGCTTCTAACTATTTAGGATCCATTCTCTACAAGCTTTTTTATACAACTATCCAGCGGTAGTGGCTGTGTACATGAATAACAAGTACCTATTTTTATACAGCTGAATGATTTCACTAATTCTAATTCGTCAGGAGAAATAAGGCAAATTCACAAACTATTTTAGATGTCCAATTTAATCAAAGTTTCTAGAAATAAAATCTGAAGTCTTTTGCTCCATTAAAATGTGCATTGTGCTAGAAAAAATGAAATCTACCACAAATCCAGTGTAATCATTCTAATTATTATCGAAAAGTGGGAAATATACAAGAAGTTATTTCTGTGTTCGTATAAGTGTTCGTATATTTTGCGTCACCATTCTTATATAAAGAAAAGAATGAATGTGGACGTAATTACAGATTATAATAGAAGTATAATTCTGCTATGCAAATATACCAGTGAGGTATACTAATTCACTGACTTCATATAGATAGTACCTTTAAAAATTAGGGAATAATTTGATTTTCGGTGTGGTATATCTATTGGTAGTGGTTTGATAAGCTCAAGGAAGAGTTGAAACAGTTTAACACGAGATTAGTATTTATTATGATTGCCACATTGCATGAAAACGTGAAACTTCAAGTGACGTGATAAGAAGTGCTCGGTAGATTTAACCAAGAATGCTTGACAGCATTAAATGAGAATAAAATAGTGATGACGATGGCTCCGGCCATTTCTCAAAGTTTGACTTACGGGCTTCACGCTATTCACAAAGAGGAAAGTAGACATTTCAGAATAAGTGCGGTATTTAAATAAAAATCAATGAATGAATCAATTTCTTTATACATTCGATTTTATTGCGTCCCTTTCACAGATGCCTACATTTTAAGTGGAACCTATAAATTATCATATCAGAAAAACATGCTCCAATCATATATACACACACACACACTTAAAAATGTGTTTTCATTCTTGGGATACGCACCACGGCAATAGGTACTTGTGAATAACACAGACATGAAAAGCAAAGATTACTGCATTTCAGTGCTTATTCCTACTTGAATTTGTTTGTACCAAGATTTATTTTGCGTTAGTTCAAATAGACTAAAATGTGCATGAGAACATTACAAGGTAACCCAAAATCAGTTATAGCTGAAAGCAAAAAACTAATTCCTAACTTGAAAGAAATTAGATTTATCAGTTCAAAGCAAAAAATCACTACGAGTTAATAGGATCAGTAAGTTTGTTGTTGTTTGTTGTGAAGGTTGATTCAACGCTTTGATGTCCAGATAAAATCAAACGCCTCATGACGTTGGAAATCGTCATTTTAATTTTTTGTAGGAGAACTTTAACTGTATAACTGCTTAACCCTAGAAATAGTTTTATAATTACTATAGAAGTTGTTGCTGTGAGTGTCTGATTCAACATAGATGGAGAAATAATAGTGTTTTCAGACCAGTTTTTGTCCACGAGAAGGCCGAGTGTCTAGTCTTAAGACAGTAAAAGTTATTTCATACATTTCAGCAAAAACGCATGTACATACTTACATTTACCACAACGGCTGCTCTAGCTCTATAAAGACCATGGCCAAAATGAAATGACCTTCGTTAAATATTTCTCATAAAATCGACTTTCGTTCTTGCGTTTGCGTTCGTGATGTGCAATTCTCTAGACAAGCATAAAAAGCGAAATCTGATCAGTAGCTTTACAAAGGTTGATTGAAACCGAATCCGTTTTCATTTGTGTTCACAATGTTGTAGAATTATGTGTTTTAGTTTTTATCAGATTTTCAACGAATTAATGAAAAGTGTTTGAATATATTATCATAGCAATTTGTATGATTTCCAAGAAGTGTTCTCAATGTAATTGCATTATTCGTTGAACAAAATGGTGTCAATTGTGATTGACATTCAATCCGTTTATCAGCATAATCAAACTGACTTTTATATCGACTAAATCCACCATATTCAAGAAGCTAATAAATAGTACAGGCATAATAGATATCGAAACACTGTTAGATGTCTAGATAATTTTTTAAATCAATAAATCGTAGAAGGACTAGAGAAACTTTCATATGATGTATTGTGCATTGCATACACAATGCTTAGTTTCAATTAAGCTGGTACCGTGCCGTCCATATTTTATTAACAACCTCAACTAACAACCTTATGCACTCAAATAATACTTTTCAATTGTTCATATTAAACCATGCTATGAATTTAATGAGATAAATTAAATTTTAAATTGAAATTGTTGATTTAAAAAATAATCTTTACTTTAATTATTTTTGTGTACTCTTTCGCATCCCTAAATAAAAGTACATTATTATGAACATGCAAATAAAATATTGATTATATCCTGTCTTAAATTGCAAGTCCTTAATTGTGTTATAGAATTTTATAGCAAAATTATACTTGACTATTTAGGTATGTATTTTGCGTTGAGTTTATGAAAGGAAAGCTTTGCAGCTCTCGGTCTGAAAACAGGATTTTGTGTCATAAAGAATGCCAAGTAGCACTTAAACATTAGCAGTATGTAAGTAGAGAACCCCAAAGAATAAAAAATATTATTTCCGACGTAGGTACATTGACGAAAAACTGCTTCAGCTATAATAAGTAGGCAACACACTATGAAACGACATTACATATTACATATACAAGTTCCAACTTTAAGCATAACCCAATATGATAGTGAGTGTCAAATTTCCTGGCCGAGTTGGCACAACATAATACTTTATTATTTTTCAATAGTGTAGCATAATAACAGGGAAATAGAACGAGCTTGCACCAACACAAATTCACACACAACAAAAAGAAACCAACGAAGGTGTAACACACACACACACAGTTCTGGTGGTGGTGGTGGTAGAGAAGCAGAGGAAAAAAGACATGCAACATTCCTTTCGTGCTTGATTTGGTAAAAGTTAAAGTTACGTACGTAGTTATAAGTATGACACACACACAGCAAATATATACAGAAGAAAGAGAGAGAGAGAGAGAAAACGACGAAGAATCCCTTTTAAGTTTTATAGTGAAAATACTCTAAATACTGCATGAATTTCTTATAGCTCGGTCCGTGTCGCTATATATTGGAGTTGTTGGGAAGAAAAGGAAAAGTAGTTAGTGGGTAATGCGCTACACATGTCGTCCTCGTATTGCGAAAGTGGAAACGACATACCTACATTGACTACATTGCTACATATAAATTTATTATGCGCTCTTGCTATATATTTACATGTACACTTTTACTTTTATCCGCAAAAGCCACACAAAGAAAGAAAGGGAAACAATACTTAAAAGGAATAGAAATAAACAGGAGTTATAAAACACCTGATCCAACTCAAGCTTGCTTGGCATGACTTGACTTTTCGACTTTTCCTGTTACCTACCTACTTTCTCACTTACAGCGATTACTGAGCTGGGTAGTTACAGTTACAACATGTCTCTCTGTGTGTGTATCCTTGCTTCGTATAGACTCCTGCTTCAAGAAACTTTTAGAATTCATTACACTTTTCTTCTGCATGTGACCTGAGATGCATTAAAACACTAATAGACATTTCATATGTTCAACAGGACGGGTATACTCGCGATAACACTTTATTATTACGAAGTGTACTATTTTGATATATGTGCGAAGGCGAAGGAAATATCTATATGGAGAAAACTACCCTGGAGAAGAAGTTGTTAGAATTAATTGTAGAGACTGTTAAAAGAGACTTAGTGCATGTTACACATAAAAATCTATCCGTAAGGCTGCCAACACAACCACTCAATGTCATTTCGTATTTATATGCAATGTGTGTTTGCATTTACACAATGATGCTTTATTATCCTTTCCCAAGTTAACACGTACAAGTACCACTACTATACTTTCTTTACGTCCTATTTAATATGGCAGATCCTCGTTTTCTTATACCATTCAAATTAACAACTTTAGAGCGATATTAAGTTTATTTCCAACGCTCGATTTATTTTTCTATCTTCACAAAATTCTTTCTCAGTTAATTCTTGAACGTGGATTTCAGAAAAGTCACAAACATTTGGAGAAACTTAAGTTTCAACAGCTAAAAAAGTTTTGAAAGTATAAGAGGATGGGATAAAAGTTAAAGACAAGGGAACAAAAAACAATTTATTTGAATGGGAATAAATACTAGAAAATTGTCCAAGTTGTTGAATAATGCCATTGTAAATTCTGTTTTGTATTCGGAACTCAATTGAGTGGAGTATGTGTTTGATATGCGTTGCTTAAGCTGACAATGAATGCATTCGAAGCATAAAATTAAAGCACAACAAGTCTTAAGTCATTGAGTCTCATGCATAAAATAGTGGAGTTTAGGAAAAGGACGAGGAAGATACAAACTGGAGCTAAATGAGAAATAAGTTTGTGTGAATGAGTACCTCATCATGCGTGGTGTTCCAGGTTGACTCAAGGCAGGATTCGGAGGTATAGGGGCAGGAGGGGCTTCTTGCTCCAGCTGTTGAGCTTTGGCCATTACATTTTCAATCATTGCTCTCTCCTCGGCACTCAAATGACTCAGATCAACGTCTGGAACGGGAGCTCCACTACTGGCCGGAACAACAACCGAATTCCCAATGGGTCCTTTAATAAATCAAAGTTTGCAATCGTTAGTATAAATCTGCACACCAATAATATGCCATACTATGATCATTTGCATTTATAAACTCCAGTTTTAATGCTACGTCACACATCAACGTAATCAAAACGGGTAGTCACTTTGTCTCACAATCTCACAAGAAAAATCGCCAACATTAATTTCGGGCTGCATGATATGCCTCGAAAAGAAAATTACTCAACACTCTCGTGTACTACGGTCTTAAGAAGACGGAAAGCATTATTTATAGCATTCTAAATTATCTTTTACTCTTTGGCAGCATTATTGTGAAATATTTACCTCGCATAATATATACGCGTATGTACACAGAAATCCATTCATGTAGTAGTAGTATTAATCCTTACAGTATACAGTACAGATATTAAAATCCATGTTTTTACAAAAACTTAGCCTTTGTTATAATTTCGTAGGCAGAAGAAATCCTTTTGGTAAAGAAATCTGATGAAATGCACTGCGCCCACTGATATTGTATTATATCTGAAAATATACGATCTCTCAGATTTTGACTTTATTATAGATCTACCATCTACCACATAGAGAGTAGCTGGTTAATACTGTGGAAATAGAAAATAGTACAATAGCGAAGATTCAAACGACAAGGAAATATGTAGTATCTACGGTGAAATAGTAACTCATCAAAAGGAGGAAGCCGACTGGACGGCAACATAGATCAAAGCAATCCTTCAGGTTTAGAGCTAACTGTTTTACTTTACTCTCTCTCTCTCTTTTCTGATGTTGCAGAGCTATATGCATGTTAAGATACTGGACAGGAAGAAATAACTTTTTATGTACTCGTACCTACTGCACTTTGCAATGTAGCGTGGAAAGTACAATAGATATTACATATGACTTTAGATTTTTCGTCTTCACTAGCAAAGACACACGAGACAGCAACGTCTGCTGTGTAATGTGAACTTATGTATTTCAATCTCATCTTCTTTCAAATACTACACGCGCATTTACTTTTGGGAATATATATGGGGAAGGTGGAATACTTTCACGTAGCGGTGTAGACGTGGATGTGACTGACTTGATGGCAGTACTACCACTACGACTATTACTACTACTTGCACCACTCTCGTACTTGTACCAGTACAGTCAGTGCTCTAGTGAGACTACGTGGCTAGGCTTGGAATAATAACAATCTCGCTTCAACGTTACCCTTTGACCTTATCCTAAGCTATGGAGACTGTCTCTGTACGTGCAAGTAACTTTTGATACGTTTCAACAGAATAATTCCTTCACACAGATATTTTACATTTTTCGAAGGCTACGTGTCGTATCCGCAGTTTAACTATGAGGACGTGTAGCCTCAGTTTTGTACAGGGTCTCACCTATTTAACTTCTCCATAGAATCAAATTACTTTTTTGCTGCAATGTTGAGTGAAATCAAAAATTTAGGAGGTTGTCATATAATTTAGGAAATTGCAATTACCATTGCAGTAATAATATAATATAATAGCAGGGCATTGAAAAGAGTAATCAATTTGGCAAGGAAATATTAATTTAACCCGAAAAAAATTGAGGGTTATATTATTAAATTTGTGTCCAACCATTTTAAAGGTTGGAATATAATAAAAATAATAAATAATAAATCTCTTTCAAAGGATATAGCACTGTCCGCTATTAAAGGATCCATATTAATATTAAATAATCATTTATATCCTAAAAAATGAGAACATGATTTGAACTCATAACATATTAATATATAATGTTAATTTACAATTTGTTGTTAAATCCATCCTGTTATTATATTATTACTGAGTCAATTTGGCTACCATATTTATATGTATGGCAGTGACAGTTTTATTTTTAATATATATTGTTTTCCCCCCAAGGATATTTTACAATGCTACTTGGATGTATCAACTATTTTTCATGGTAATTTAGTTCACTAGATGTACAATAGTTTGAAGTATATAAAAATGAAAGTAATACGATTTTTTTGTAACACCCTGTACACAACACGCAGTTATCGTATAAATGATCAATGTCAGTGAATGCAAATATGTCATTTCGTATGACTCTTTTATTCCATACGTGCATAATTTTCAAGAATAGTAAAGCTACAGAGAAAACTAATTTTTTTACTTTTGCCAGAGAATCGGAGTATCAATGTTT
Source organism: Pogonognathellus flavescens (assembly GCA_019776165.1). Lineage (NCBI taxonomy): Eukaryota > Metazoa > Arthropoda > Collembola > Entomobryomorpha > Tomoceridae > Pogonognathellus > Pogonognathellus flavescens. Next base: position 12,215 of record JABASD010000324.1, on the reverse strand, counting down.
TCTTGAAAAAATGTAGACTGCTTGTAAGGATTGTTTTGCATAAAGTTTGAATTTTTATACAACGTGAGTCGGGAAGCTGAACAAAGTATTCGTTGAAATCAATACTACAATATAATATTACATAGTTAGGCACCACTTTGATTGGATGGAAACACTACTATTTTGCAATTGCTATTGCTCAAGTGTCCCCATTTCACTCGAATGGATTCATTCAGCGGTGCTATATTGGTGTGATTCATTCGTCTCTATTTCATTGATGTTTTGCGTAGAAAATAAATATTATGTGGAGAAAGCCGGTGCCTGGCTGAGACAATTCTATTGTAGCGGAAAATAATTAGTAACTCTATACCTACACGTGTTGGGCGATTGCGTATGAAGTGTATTTAATGTGAAGACGGCTCAGTTGAATGTTCATAAAATGTGAAAGGATTCACGATTCTCTGCTGGAGTTCAGGACGATCTTGGAATTTATAATTGCCAATATACTAATTGTACAAACATGTTAACTGTCACTACAACTGCTTCCTTGAGTGCAGTGCCCCTCTGCCAAGGATCGGATGTTCTTACAACAGAACAAAACTATTTTCTACTCCTGTGCATGCACACCGAATCCGAAACAAGCTTCACGCCCACTCCACGTCAACAATTATAGTCGTAATTAAAGACATGGAATTAAGTGAGCTCTCACACTCGCAGCGGCGCCATATTCTTCGCTAGTTTTATTTTAACTATTAACCATGCAAAGAAATAATAATTGCCGTGCAAAGTCTATTCATATCTGCTGAGAGTATTTAGTACTCCTACAGATGCGGCTCACATTTACCACCACCAGTTTAAGTGTTAATTGTGTTCATCTTACACTTAATCCCCCCTTTGAGCTAAAGTCTTCAAAATTATTACTGCACATATGAATATCAAATAAGCCCTGCCCAGTATGTTGCCTCAATTATACTTTTCTCACTGTATTTATTGCAAACTTTTCCAACAGTGTGCAATAAACATACCTACAGCTGCAAAATTCGAGAAAAGTAAAATAGAAATACAAATTAACAAACAAGAATGATTTACAATTGAGGTGTCTGTATTTTTTAACTTATGCAGCATTATGCAGCACATCACATAAAAATTGCATGTAATATATAATTTCAGTTTTCATTGTACTTTTTCGAGTATAATAGAATGTCCACGTACAAATGATTATATTGTGTACGTTTGAAAATACTTTAATTATATAGTGTTTACTGTCTATTACAAACTACAAACTATTAAATACGAAAATTGTAAGATATTAGCAGTAAGTGTAGATTGAAGTACATAAATCCTTACTAAGTGTTTGCAAGGGGTAGCATTTATTTTTATTCCACTTACAACTAAAAATAATATAATTTGTGAGTTTATAGTGTGCTATGAAGCATTAATAAAAACTTTTGGCTTTCATTCATCCAAATGGTACATGAGAATAGATGGTTAACAATAAATTTGCATGACTGATAATTTACGTTGAAGAAGAAGAAAAGATGCCATGTTATTGAAATTTGAGCATGTGAATATGGTATGAAAATAAGTATCTACTTCACACAAAGGAGCAAAGAGTCTTTTCTGATGTTGCAGAGCTATATGCATGTTAAGATACTGGACAGGAAGAAATAACTTTTTATGTACTCGTACCTACTGCACTTTGCAATGTAGCGTGGAATGTTGAAGAAGAAGAAAAGATGCCATGTTATTGAAATTTGAGCATGTGAATATGGTATGAAAATAAGTATCTACTTCACACAAAGGAGCAAAGAGTCTCTCTGGTATCAGTAACAACGCTCTTTTCGCAAGGCAAGGAAATGAAAGAAAGTCTAGCAGTAGTTCTGGTAGGTGAATTGCAAAAAGATCTCGCCAATCTGCCTCAAAGGAAAGCAGATGAAAATACTACCTAGGTATTCCATAATATTTCATATATGTAGATTATTATATAGTGGCGCACATGGAAATCAGACACCATAAAGTGGCAACCCAACTTTAACTCAACTGGGATGAAACCACAGTAATTCTAGATTATATAAATAGGACAACCCACATAATATAAAATAATATCGTCTACTGTGTACACTGAAGTCACTCAATTACCCCTTTATTATATAAACACACCTAGTCTAGGTGCTTTATATAGACTTATATACATTCTAGAATATATGTTTTGTTATTTGATACTGCTTTACAAATTGTGAAAGCTTAAGAAAATTATTAAGTTCCCAGTTTTGCTCAAACCTTTTGTAGCTTCACTAATAAAGATAAATAGACTCAATCACACTTCAGGTGCAGGTGCATTGAGTTAGAGTGATAATATTACACACGTTAGAATTTATATATGCAATGCAATATTAAAGCTCATGAAAAGAAACAAATGTGCCATGATTAGATATTTGTTAAATTAAGTGCAATCTTTTGTATCATTCCAGGTCGAGAAAACAATGCTACAAATAACAAGAAGATAAATCCAACACATATAATATCTATTCAAGGTAAAATATTAACTCTAAGACATGAATTTAACATTTGAGCATTCTTACGAGTTTCGAAAATATATTTGTAATTATAGTACCGAAAGTTAATATTGAACATTTAGACGTTGCTACTGCAGCATTATTTAATTGCTTCTATAGTTCTGGAAGGTTTAGATTGCTGGTAATAAAGGTTTGTGTTTTGCATTCACATTAATAACGGTCGTATTACATTAATAGAATGATTAGATTTCCACGAATGTGGTATTAAATCTGGGCGTATTGTCAAGCCAGTTACAATAACATTAGTCGTGCCCACAATGAGAAGTAAATCTGTCTATTTTGTATTGTGCGATTAGTAGGAAGAAGAAGCAGGACGCGTATAGGGCAGCATTTGATATATTCTCCCGTACTTTCTACCACAGAGTAGCATTTATTTATAAGTAAGTTTCTGAACCGAAGTTTATTGCTGCTCTGCTCGTCTTCGTCTTGCTCAAGAAAGCAAACTTCCCATGATGAAAAAAGGGAAGCCCGTTAGAACAAAATCGATACAGCGTAACAACAGAAAGGAATTATGACTGAATGAGTCTGCCAAGGCTTTCTCCTGCTTACACGCTCCTACTCCTTCGTACAACCACACTTTGTACACCTACATCCTATTAAATGAAAATCATACAGAACTTTGCTCTCTGGAGCTTGTAGAGGCAAAGTTGTAACTCATACGCGTTTTTTCTTCTCTCTCTTGAGAAAATATACTGAAAAAGATAAGAAATGTACATTATTATTCTTAAGAAAATAAAAAGGACGAAATTTAATGTCAACTATTAAGGTCTGTCGTCATTACGAGTAAGAAGAGTAACTCTGTGGGCTTTTCCACAGAAGGAAATGATGTGGAAACAAGTGCTCTGGCACGTAATTCATTCCTATTTATATATTTTAAGTAGCATATTACGTGCGTAGTTGATTTTCCCATTTAATGGGAGCACAGGAGAAGATTTTCTTTTGATGAGCTCTTTTAATGTTACAAGTGTCTGCTTTACTCCTACTACTACTTCACATCTTTGAGTACGTACTGATACGGAAACAGCTATTTACTTAATCCTCCTTAATTAGTAATCTTCAAGGCATCACACAGTGTACCGCTGACTGACATCAATAGAAACAATGGAATCAGTATGCAATAATAGGAGAAAGACAGTCAGAGAGACAGAGAGAGAGAGAGAGAGAAAGAGCAAAAGGAAATAAAGCTCCTTATACACAAACACCTTTCATTGTGTTGGCAGTTTGGTTGGCAGCCAAGTCTTCTTCTTCTTCTTCTTTGCTCTTTTTCATTAGCAATTGACTAATGTCATTAATTACGTATAACCGTCTGTGTACAGAATTCTAAGGACTGAGAAATAAGGCATCATTTGCATAAACTATAATTATAAATTAACAGAAAGACGCCAAGACAATGGTAAACATGAAAACATTTTATGCATATAAATTGCTTTTCCCAGACCTTATAATTCAATTCTCATCATACAAATAATATAATTGCCAAAGTAGCTAAGGCAAGAAATAAATTAAGATGCTACCTACATAGAAAAAGTCGATACAAATTAATTCTGCGGTGAATCTACTGCCAGCTGGCTAGATCGTGATAGACGTGGCATAATAAATGTGTAGATTAAAAGAACTGGAACTAGATATACGCCATGGAATGTATTTACTTACAAAGAAAGGAAACATCACCCACAAAATTAACGGGAATAAGCACCAAATAGTACTTAGGTATGTATTATTTATTGCGTCTAGTCAAGAACACAGCTGCTTTGCAGATGCTAGTAATTGCAATAAAACCACGGCTTAATCGAAATCCGAACCAGTGGGTAGTCCACTCACGACGAACAATTATCGCATGAGGGAGTTCAAACCGTACAAAACGTTCTAACATAAATACAAAATACATCAAACTAATTGTATTGTAAAAATTGCTATGTACAAATTTCATACTATTTTTGCTAGAACGATTTTTCCTACTTACAACAGATTTGTATTTCCATTCGGTGATTACTTTCAAGCAAAACCATTTCATCATTTTTCCACGGAAAATTACGAACTTATGTGCATATTATTACGAACAGAATGTAACCTGATTGAATAGAAGATATAATATAGCAATTTTGGACAAATTGCTCAGCATTGGCAAAAACATAATCGGATCTGATTACGAAATAAACCATTTGTCCAATTTGAGTATTTGAGGTTGTATTAACAGTGCAGTTCAGTTACTTTGACAGGTCAAACGTCATTAAGGAGTTGACCGATTGACCCCATCGTCGAACTTAGCCTCACATAGGTACTCATTAGTATGGTAACAAATTTGGTCAAAATATCTCATCTCGTTCTCAAGTTATCGTGGTGCAGGACAGACAGACGGACGGCTTTGCCATTCCCATAAAGGAAATTCGTTTCTTAATAATTAAGAATAAATTAGTTTACAAGAGTTTTGAAGTAAGCCGTTTATTTCAAATAGCTTTTAATTTGCTAACGAGAAGACGCCAATTTTATCTAATAAGTATTAATGCCTTACTGTATTTTATTACATAAAAAATGAGGGCAGATTTGACAGGAGCTTTTCAATCAATTTGTACTTACAAACCCCGGTCTTATTATCAACTTTGATTTTGTCCACTGCAAAAATTCTCCAGCATTTCCCTAACATTTAATATAATCTAATCTGAAAACGATCGGAATGAGGAAAACCGAAAGAACCATCTGAGCCATGATCATGATCGAAGGAAGAAACTTTGTCAGATATTTACCTCTAGTTTTATTTTATGTGTCTGCATCTGATAAATACACCGGAGGCAGACATTTTAAGTATTTAGTTCTGCTGAATCAATGTGCGTCATCATCACTCAAATTGTAATTTCGTCTGTAGTCCATCGGATTGTGGAAAAGAAGCATATAGCAGATTTATATTATATATATCCATTATGCAAGCATGTGTGTATATTGTATAATAGTTTTATTTAAGTTCATCTACTGTAAATGCATTCCGAGTGAAGAATTCCTTTGTATTTGTGTCACTCACTCACAATCAGTCAGTCAGAAGTCTCAGAAGTTCAGAATAGAGTACAGAGAGAGAGAGAGAAAGAGAGAGAGAGAGAGAGAGAAAGAGAGAGAGAGAGAGAGAGAAGGGAGACAAAGTTGTTGTTGTGAGTATATTACTTCGCTCGTAGGTACCTCTTCCAGACTCAAGAAGTACCTACGCAAGAATCAAATTGTGTTCTGTGTTTGTCTGATTTGCTTTGCAAAGTAAACCAGCATCTTGAGATACGAGGAATGGAGAATGGAGGTAGTTGAAGCGTTCATGCTGAATTCTTCCCATTCAACTCGACAAGATGGAAGAATGTTGTCAATTACGAAGTGAAATGTTTGTGATCTCATCTCATACTTTGTTTGGGATTGAGATCATTGAATATCTTACTCAACTCAAGTCTCTCCTTAAACCTGCTAAGCAACACAAGTGCTTCAGTTGCATTCTTTGTGGAGGAGAATTCACTAAAGAGTTTCTTCAAGTGCCTTCTCAATTTTATTTAATGTTTTCAAGTGGAGAGCAATAATCTGCAACATTTCATTTAGCGTCTTTACTCAAGTATTGTACTTTTGCTCATCCGCTCACTCCACTCCATTCATTTACAACACCCATTTTCTATACCCTTAAATAACCCGAGTCTTCCTCAAGCTTCCCTCAAGGCATTCATATTATGACATGTTATTAGAGAAATGTGCAAAGGGAAATACAATTTCAAATGTCATAAAGTTGTATAAACAGCAAAGCAAGAATAGATTATTCTCTTAGGCTCTTAGGTTCTATAGGAAATCCATAGTTCAAAGGTTGCAGAAAACGAATGGAAATTGTCACAAACATAATTTATGTAAGCAGTGGAGCAATGAATGTTCTAATTGAAAACTTGTGCACGCAACGCTAATGTTGCATGACGCAATTCATGTAACGTATGTTTGCGCATATAAATATACCAGAATTTTGAGACTTTATTAAAAAGATGCAAAATTAGAAAAAAAATCGTCAATAAATGCTAAATCCTGAAAAAATAAACCATTCAAAACGGAGTAATAAAGTAGCGCAAGAACACATAATTAAATAAGTAACCAAAGGGTTGTCCAATAAGTTAGCAGAAGAATAACTACTCTGACTGTATTATTTTTAAAAGCATGAACTAATTCCCATTTCTCAAAATATTTAAACATTGGTGGTCGTCTTCAAATTCCAAATTTGGCGGTCTTCACTTGCAAACATTAATAGAATTAACTTCGCACTATTTAAGATGCAGTGAATTGTTGAGGCTGCATTAACACACTAGTCATTCTAAAAGGTCAAAGGTCATGAAGGAGTTGACTGATTGACCCCATTTACAAACTGAACCTTTGTTGTGACCCAGAGATCACATTCCGTTCGGGAGTTATAGCAGTCACAGACAGACGGACAGACAGACGTAGAGACCAATGTTATAAAGTAGCTTGCGCTGCTTAATAATGTAAGTGCAGGCCGAATGAACGATGTGATGCGGCACTTACATGGAATCATTTTATTTTTCTGTCACCGATGCAAACATTTGCTCATACAATATTTTGCCTGTTTTAAGTATTACCCACTGAATCATATTGGTGAATCAATGGTAGTAGTAATCATTTCTGACTTTTACAATGATAACAGGCGATTACAAAATAAATTGGTAATATTGCCCAATTACTTGTATTTACTCACCACTTACAAATAAACGTAACAAATAAAGTAATACTTGAAAGAAAGGGAAACACAGACACTAACTACTGTTATGTACGTTTTTGTGTAAGTCTAAAAAGTTAATCTACATTTCAAATTGGGGAGTTTCCGATTCTGTCTATTTGCATAATAAATGCTTGTCTCACTCTAAATAAGTTCATTTTCCGTTATGTAAGTAATATTTTATTTTACAACGCACAGTGATAATTATATCGTTTTATGTGACAGAAAATGTTTTTTATGGTCGCTTGTATGTTTTTCTGTTTTTTTTGTTAATGTACATACATAGTGTTTGTTGAGAGATAGTTGTATTAAGAAATACTTTTCTGAAACCGATTTTGGTATAAGTATACTTACCACAAAGAAAACATGCAGTTTTCGCAGGAGGTAAATGGTAAGTGGCTTCTACCACAAATGTTTTCGTTTATTTCAGTAAACATCCCATGTTTTGCCCCTTGCGACTGACTAATTATTGAACTGTACATTGGGCTGGGTTTTTGTTTATCTGCTGTGTTCGACGCGACTGTAGGCGGAGCAGTTGTTGACACAATTTTTGTCAGAACACTCCTTCCGCAAAATAGAGCAATTACTGAAACGCAAAAACCTGCTTTCTATTTTTTAGTTGTTTGCTATACGAATAATAGCTGGATTCTTCTATAGATTGTCATGAAATAGGGTTTCTCTGTAACTCTAGCATCTGTATTCGGATTGATGCCTCCGGCGGGTACGGTTCCTAGACTTTCACAATAACATCATAGACTCGCTACTCACAATCAGTGCTCACTCATGTGAAGCTTTATCATAATAATCGTCGGTAAGGTTTTAAATAAACAAACGTGCATTGTGTGTTTGTGTGTGTCACAGTCACAAGAAACGAACAAACAGCCATAACAACGATTGATGATTTTCATTAATAGACAACGAAGACAAATCAAATATTGACGTGAAATACTATGTACTAGTACGACTTTGTAAATATTCCTTACTCGGTAATGCTAGGTGAAGTATATTTAACAAGGATATAATAAAATTCATTAGCGTTAGTATAGTTTCATTTATTAAGGAAATCGCATAGTAATCAGTTGTTGGAGCTACGTTCGTGAATAAAAATAATAAGGTCATTAACGTGTTAATTGTCACTAGGTCATTTATGTTGTAGCTATAAGCGCCAAGTATTATTAGATTACCAATACCATTACTATGAATATGAATATGGTAAACTATAATTCCACGGCTAATAACTTGTCAACCGGTTACGTGGGTGATGCGCAACGAAGTTTCAAATAATTGTTCCTTGTTTGTCTAAATGGATTTTCATGTCATTTTCTAGTTATTCTATTCACTTTAGGTATAGGTAGGTTAAAACACAAAAAGTCAATTAGAGTATTTCTCATTGTCACAGACAGCTTTATCCAAAAACAGAAGTCATAATAGTCCCTATGACGTTGAAAATCCATAACAAAATTTAAGTCTATTCGAATACAGAAGATGATTGTGGCAGAAATTACAGACTGCAAGAAAGAAGTGAAGAAGTGTATGAATTTATTGCAGACTTTCACAATATTTTATCGCGCATTATTGCATAAGAATATATTTCAATACTGTCTCGTTTGTTTTCATTTCAAACTAAACATAATTCTGGTTTTATTAACTACAGTTTTAGCCTATAACAAATATTTGCATAATACACAACATGAAATTGCAGTTGTATTATTTGCATCAACTTTAATGAATGTGCAGTTTAACTTTGCCGTGCTAAAATAATATAACATTACTGTCAGTCATAGTCAATAGTTTTTGGCAGACTGACCGTATTAGACCCGAAGGCAGCTATACGAGCCTTTTGTTTTCGAACCAGCTGTCTTTAACTGATTGTGAGCGGGGAGAATGGCGTACAATTAACAAACTGAATTATCTCCTAAATTGAACCACCGACGTTTTGATACAGTTTACAATATCATATTATAGTTGAGGAAATGATAAGGCAGCAGGCAGACACACAAACACGAATTATGTATTTGGCACATCAAAATTTGTAACGTAATAATATGACAAAGTGGAAATGGGAAGACAGACAGAAAATTATGAAAGCCAATGTGTCTTTGTGGAATTCATTATTTGGCAGTATGTGGTGGTGGAACAACAGGATGGATGGACACTGACAGTCTGACAGTGGCATTGATTAGAGCACAGTCTCATGCAACCACCACAGCATCCATTATAGTCAAAGTAATAAAATATTATAGCAATAGGAAAATGAAAGCAAAACTTGAGTGAATTCATCCTTGGCACATAATGTTCAAGATTTTCAAATCTATCATGAAGACGAGGAATTCAGTTTTATAACTCGTTCTGTATACCACGAATCTGCGAAAAACTTCTTCTATAAGAAGAGAAAACTGGCCAAGCGAGAACAGACCAAGTTTTGTTACAATAATGCGTATCTTCCAGTAGTAGAGTAGTAAGACTCGACTATAGAACTGTACTCATCATCAATCTCTTCGATACAGTGGAGAAAGTACAGAGTGCAGCAGACACAGTGAAAGCATCAGATGTAGTGTTAAAACTACCTATATACATCGTACATAACATAATGTATTACAATAAGCATAGCAGTAGTGGTGCAAGGCTTCTAAAATATTATACTAGCAGAAGAGAAGTAATTCGTATTATTATGTTATGTATAGAAAAAGTCAATTCTGCGAAATGCATTTATTCGTGGCTAAAAGCAGAAGTGGAGAGGGATAGCGCCAAACTTATAAATAGCTCCTCCGTGATGGGGAACCCAAGTGGAGTGGAAAGCTGGAAAGCATGTCGGTCCGTTAGATTTCAGCTACTTATGTTGGTTGGGATCGGGAGTAGTAGTGGAAGAGTAGTAGAGTTCAGCACGATACGAACATGTAGTCGTGGTGGAAAATAGGAGTCAAAATTGTCTTGGAAAGTATCGCTTGAATATCCATCGAAAGTCAAGCCATGTAGCATTGTGCATGAAACATAAAGAAATGCGAACAACGAAAGGACGACGACGAACGAACGACAACTTTGCCGTAGAGTCAGTCAGTGTACTTTGCGATGCGGAAACAAGTTTTGTCCTGTGGTTGAGTTACGATGGTCGTCTCCCGGTTTTGTCGGATATTCCTGCATTGCATTACACACCGAACTATAACTTTTCCTATTAGGACATCGACGAGGACTGACATGCTCGTAATGTTCCTTCGTACGCGACTTTCAAAACTTTCCCCTTCTTTCTCCTACTACGACTACCACGGCTACAGCCACTCTGGTATAAAACTACTGCAGAACACCAAGAAAGACAAACTTATTGTTAGCCTTTCCAAATCAATTGATGCAAAGTAGAACAGCAGAACAACCATCGTGTGTGTGTCGTGTGTGTGTTCTGACCTCTTTCGACTCTTTTTCTTACGTGTATTAGTAGCAGTGGTGACTGATGGTATGGTGGAAGAATGCACCTGTAATATATTATTTTCCTTTCCTATCTCCCGGTTTTCTATTTAGGTATTCTGCGTAGTTTTCCTACTACTGCTAAATATTTAAACTAAATGCGTGCTAATGCTGCAGCCGAATTTTTTTCGGGTTTCAATTATGAAACAGTAGGGGAAACATTATGAAACAAATTATAGGGCTTATGTATGTAGGTAGCGTTTGTGTATGCCTACTTAAATATATCTGTGTAGGACTTGTGTAAATACACGTATTGCACAGTACGCACACCTTTAGAACTAACGGTAATTTTCAAAAGAGCTCCTCGGTGACTTTATCATTGTTAGCTGGTTTTATGACAAAAACAGTTTGAAGATAGCAGCTATTATAGTTCAAAGATTAGCAGAGGCAGCGCAAGAGAAAAGAAGAAAGTTACAAAAACTTTGTGAGAATGAGCTAAGTAGTAAGTAATTCGTAGTTGTCTGAAGGAAAGTTGCGAAACCGAGGAAAAGTAGCTTGTATCTAAAAATATGAGTAGGGCTAAAGAAGTAAGTCGTATATTAGTATTGCTGCGGATACACAATACACATCCAAATATAATCTCTACCTGAATAGCTACTTACGCGAATAATGTTGGTAAAGAATACCACGGAAATTTAAGATGCCTACTTACTAATAATACTTCGCTTAGAGATAGATTTCCTCAGAACAACGGCTCATCTCAACAGATTTTCTTTCTCTCGATGTAATTAATGTTTTTCCAGGAGCTGAATGAATACAAAGTAGAAAACACTTTTTACACGAGATAGTTACAATGTGTTTTAGAAACACCTATTTTCAATATAGAACAGTTTATTTCACAGTACTCGCTGAAACCGTACAACGCTAATATTTTCCATGACGCTATAGTAGCTCTGCATTAAGCCTTGGGCGAAATTAGGATGCGGTGTCAGGTTTCGTTGAAATAACGTGCATCAAAGTGTTTCAGCTACTCAGCCACAAATACGAAGAGGCGGAATGGGATTTGCTGGCCAAATAATTAAGCAACGAAGTTACTTTAATGAAATGACAAAGTTGTCAGTCTGTCCTTCATCACAATAACTTGAGAACGAATAACCTTTGATCGAATTTGATACAAATACTAGTGAGGACCCATATGTGGCTAAGTTTGAAGATGGGGTCAATTTTTTCATGACATGACTTAACTTCAGAGGAGTTAAGACTGTGATAATACAGCCTGAAATATATATTGCATTCTTCCATTTATGTTTGAAAAGAAATCCGCCAACTTTGGAATTTGTAGATCACCAATGTTTGAATATGTCGAGAAATGACATTTCATGTGTTTAAATACATATTTCTAGTCACTATTCCACTTCGTTACTTCTATTAAGTAGCGTCAAGCTACTTTATAAGAACGTTCATCCAGTCTGTCTGTCTATCCGTCCGTGACACGATATCGAGTGAACCATAAATGTGGACTCAAA
>JABASD010000323.1:0-86801 GCA_019776165.1 Pogonognathellus flavescens | reverse complement strand
GAAGGGGTTAGCAGTGTAGAGTATCAGTGTGTAGATTTGTTATGTTACCGGGTTGGTAATGCGTCCGGGTGGGTAGGAGTCGGTTACCTGTAATACTACTACAATACAATTGACCATTTTACTCAACAGTACATTTTTCTAACTCTTTCGCCATACTTAACCCGAAGCCCATTCATTTTCTATAATCGTTAATGCACGCGCTTTAGCACTACCAGTTCAATATTTCAATCCATTTCAATTTACCAAAGACGGTAAATCAAATGGGAACTTCAGGTTCTAGTAGTTTTGCCTAGCAGCTAAAGCTACAACTTTACAACATAAATAGTGGTTCCCTATACATGCTTGCTCCATGGTATCCCGTAATAATAATAATAATAACAATAATAATTGAGTACTAACTTTTTCTTCCCAATAATTCTTCTTGTAACAGCAACACTAACACTGCAGTACTTTACTTTTTCGCAATAAATAAACGAATCATGACGCAGTCGTCGTCCCTTGACTTGCTGCAATGATTTAGGAGCTATGAGTTTATTATGTACAATAATTCTTTGAATTTTTCCTTTACCTGAAGACTATAAGTTTTTTTAAATCTACTACATCGTTTACACATAATCTTATCGATATTGTGTAATGTATAGGTACTATTTTCTATCCAGACGTTGTGTGATTACATGTTAAAGTCACGTATGTAAACTATGGTAGTGTGGGAGTATTATATCTGTAATTGATTTATTGCTGTCTCACTCCAGAGAGCCTTGGCAAAGTTAAGTGGATGTAAACCAACATTTATGAAATCCCATTTCATAACAATAAGAACGGAGCTGTTTTAGTACACGAAACATTCAGCCCTCATTTACTAATGTAACAAATTGGAACTGTTTCTTTTGCATTTGACGTGTTAACGTTAGCTAATTCAATGCAATTGGTTTAATTGAAACAAAGTGGAAAGGAGCTTAATGGTGTATCGGTGTATATATGAGTAGGATTGCAGGTGGAAAGAATAGCATTAGTTCTGTAAGTGTCTAATATGCCCTCGAAAGTAGTCTACGTGTCTGTATTTTAATAGGTACAAGCTCTAGGTAGTACACTCAGACTAAGCACGCAATAATGAGATAAAATGAAAGACTGTCAAAAGAGCAGTCACAAAGAGCAATTGAATGCACTCATATACCCAAGGTATGCTAATTGCGGAGAATTGTTTGAAATCGTTATCACGAGAAGGATTGAAATGAAGGCGATGCTTAAATACAGAGAAACGTCAATGCAAGCGTTAGAAGTAGAATCGTAATTACCAGGCATTGTAATTAGCACACGTCAAACTCGGGTAACGAGATGAGAAGAAAATGGTATAAATTAGATGATTTAATTGCCCTCGAAAGCGAGAAGTCACAAATAAGTACTAGTTTAATAAGTCTGCTGTGTCTACCTGCCGAACAGACGTGCGACTGACAACAAAGACCTTCTGCCTCTTTCGATAAAAAGCCTCTATGTCCTTCTGCCAATTCTCTGGGGCATTGGATTCCAGACACTGTGGCATGATACTATATACGATACAAATACAAATAATATTATGTGGACTACCCTAGCTGATATTGATGGTATTATTTCCAAAGGCTACTCCTAATATTAATACCTACTCACAGAGTAAAGAGAAAATCGTGTAAGGTAATAATAGAGGAGACATGAATTTGCGAATGCGTAATTCTACAATTCTGATCTCATAATTACCCCTAAATGCTCACAGGTACAAGCTGAGAGTTGAGTGTTATGGAGCCTCAAGGAAAATATGCAAGCGAAATAAAATACTTGTGGAAGGAATGACCGATCTTGTTTTTCGCCCTTCTACTCATCATATTATAAAAGAATCTTCTTTTTTGTGTGCCCTAAGATATTTCCAAGCCGCGTGTCATAGTAAGTGTAAAAGAATCTAGAGTACCTCCACTAATAGTAGTAGAAGTTGTAGAATAGTGGTATCCAGTGGGATTGCTAATAAAACCATATGATCTTACTACAAGAACAGAACACTTGCACTACAACTAAAACCGTGAGAAAGTTTTAGGGTTGAAACTTTTTATTTTTCAAGGATTTTACTACGAAATCGCGGTCTCGTAAAAGATAAAAGTATGCGGATGCCGTCACCTTTCCAGCACCTGAAGCTAAGGATGAGAGGATGTACTATGCTACTGAAATACCTTATAGGGCCTTTGTCTCATCAACAAACGCATCTGCATTTATTTCCTTCGATTGTACAAAATACTATTTGTAATACGATGCAGGTGGATCTAAGAAAATCAAAAGATACATATCACGCTATAACGTCTTTGACCAGACAAACGTGAGTAGTGAGAGCTTTCAGACAAAACACTGCCCAATTTACAAAAACAGATGCAAAATCCTGTGTAGAATTCTTGGCTAAAAAATAAACCATTTGTTTTTGATTAAATAATACAGATTAAAATCAAAAACAACACCGGAATAACACGGTAATGTGGTTTTTTAAAAGCTGAAAAATTGTTTCTAAGTAGAATGATTGACATTTTCAGATTATGTAGTTCAGAAACATCTTCTGCGGCTACATTTTTAATTGGAAACATTAATCGATTAATATACAATAGCTACATTAATGACAGTTTATGTCATATTAATTGTAATACTCGGCAATTCGTTTTCAGACCCAAGTCAAAGTTTATGTAGGGCAAACTGGTTATACCTACGCGTATAACTTATTATTAACGATACAGGCAGAGCGGTAGTTTGACTAACTAGAGATTTAGGCGTGTGGCTGCATTAATTACATTTGTGCTCAGTCGTTTGTGGTTTGGAACCGAAATTGCAGCCTATGCTGTTTTATAAACAGGATATGTATGTGCATTAACATAGGAGATACAGTAGAACTGTAGAAGTACTACCTTCGAGTTCTTTTATCTCCTCACTCTTAACATTTTATTAATCGAATCACAGAGCGGATTTTTATAGTGTGTAACTAATTTTCACGCTTACCATACGTACTTCTTTTAACCAGGAGGTCTGCACGACATTAATAATGAAAATCTTGTTGATATTCTCAAACACATAATAATTCCTACCTACAGCATGAAAAATGCATTAAGGAGTTGATAATCTTGCCAATAAATCAATTCCCATGCTTTAAATGACTTGATCGCTATAAAATTAACCAGAAAATAGATTTTAACGAGATTCATATCAAACATTTTGCTAATAATATGTTTTTTCATCAATACTTAAAGAGCTGTAAGATTTGAGATATGATGCTATCGCCTACTTCGCTGAATGAAATTACAGAGTAGCGCTTAGTTACATCCTCCTCCAATTAATTTGTTTTATCATGAACTCGCATAATGCCATTGTGTTGATCAAGATGAGAACTCAAGATTTACTGAAGCAAGCTTTATACCGTGCGAATTTTATCCAAGTACAAATTCCTCGACAGGTATACACTCAACAACTGTATACCTATATATTACATTAAAAGTGTAATGTAGGATACGGGTGCATTAATCTGGACTAGAACACACATAGGTACCCACAGCCACACACAGAACACTTCTATAAAAGTATACTGCAATCTGTATAGTGTACAAGATGAAAATTTCATTCACTGAAAATGAAATTGTTTGAAGGATGTATACAATTCAATTACCTCTTCACTTCATAAATTGTATTTTGTAAATTGATTACGTGTCGGAGCAACATAAACTAATGCAACGGCCTGGTAATCAATGTGTACATTTTCTGATTCCAAACGTGAGGGAATACATTATTTTATTATTGTATGTTAGAAAGAGATTGCTTTGAATTAAAACATACCTCCCACTTTTCGTGATAATCATCTCTGTGCCCAAGTCGTGAAACTTGTCCCACAAATCTTTGGTTTCCAAGTGACAAATGACATGTCGCAACTCATCGCAGTTACATCTCTCTTGCAGTAAAGGGTTCTTTGGGGTTGACTTTTCATTCGGGGATCCAGTAGAACGCGTGTTTCCCGAATTATTCTTTCCTCCTGGTGAGCTACCACCTTCACTTTTCAAATCTGTATCTTCATTATTTACAACTTCTATTGTATCACGAGAGTCTGAAGTTGATGAAGGCATATCGGGAGAATCTCGTCCGTCTAATATTGTGATCATGTCTTCTTTCAAACTTGTTTCCGTTGTCAAAGACTCAGGAGAATCCATTAACGAACCAGGAGTTGACTCCACAAATTTCTCTAAAATTACAAATCAAATTAATTGCATTAAAAAAGGTGCCCGTAAAAGTAAATATCAGTTTAATACCTAATTTAAATTTTAGTAATGATTTAGTCATTTCGTACAACAAAATATGTCAGGTACCTCTGGCACTTCTATTTTATACAATTCAAGTAATTTCTTAACATTTTCATGTTAAGTACCTATATAACAATAATAAGTATACTTACTTTTAAGTGTCAACTAACCATTTGCAACACGTAGTGTAAATTTGTTGACTTGCTCCTGATAATTTCACTTATTCCTACTTATGGTTTACTTGCAATTAGTACGAATTGCTTTTATTTGTTTACAATGTTCAGCAAAATTGAAATGAAATTAATTGAAATGTCTACTCACAATGAATAGTTATAAGTTTTTTTCCGCTTTAATGACTACTGTGTATGAATTATACAAATACACCGACACATGTTTCCTTACGCATGTTTTCCCCAGTATATTGTTGGTAACTAAAGAAAAGACTTCCAGACTGATAAAATATTTCTGTATGTGCCCCTGAGTACACCTCACGTATGAATATGAAAACATGTAAAAATAACAAAGTATGTAAAAAAGACAAATTTTTCTTGGTGCGCATAAAAGTGTTTTCCTTTCGTGTCACTATTATTTTGCGTAAGCAAATCTTTCTTAACATTAAAGATCTCACCTTCGTTTCACCTAACGTTATTCCCATCCTTAATTGTTTACTCTTAAAGTGGGACAACTAATTGGCATAAGTACATGTAGTAATAACTAATAACGAATACAAAGAGATTAAATTATAAGAGAATGTAAGTAGGCTGCAATGCAATAGTTGTCTTGGAAAGAACAAGTAGCCAGTAGCCTTTAGTTGTTTCAAGTGCCTACTCTACTCTGATAATTGACAAGCAGCTGACGAATAGTGATGCAGAATTGCGCACAGACCGTGCAAGCTCACACAGGAAAAGCGTTTTTCGTGAATAATTTACACATGCAAATATGAATCAAGCATTCTTACTTATTAGGATGTGCCTAATATCTCTTTATATAAAATATCTATACTATACTATCCCTATTATATTACAAAGCTATGGCAAAAAGGGAAATGCAATAGAAAGACATATTGTAGATATACTTATTATATTAATAATAATAATAATAACACACAGAACATAAGTATATGAGAAGTAGGCAAGAAAAGAGACCGCAGTTGCACGCAGCCAGAGGTGAAATAAAACAAGAAAAGAGGCATAAAACATGTAATATGTAATTTGTTCAAATTACCCATGCCAAACCATTCTAGATTTGAACAGCGCATTACTACATACAACAAGACAAGACAAACAAAATCATAATGTATGTAAAATTGAATCGAGTCAAATCTTATGACGTTTACCTGCCTTTGTATGTAAAATAAGGGGACATGCCACCATTATCTCCCAATAAAACCTCCCTTTACTTGACATGCCATAACACAACACTAATAATGTTAAACTAATGTATTTCCAGAAAGAGGAAACAATAAAACAAAGCCAAAGTCAACGAAACACGGTAGCATGCGACTGCGAACTTAAGGAGCAAAGGCAGCTTAGCTAACCTTCTGTTGTGTACAACTAATACCTCTATAATCTAATAGTAATGTCTAATAACCCAAGTTGTATTAGAGTAGTAGTATTTGTAATTTTTCGTAGTGTGTGGATAATAATTTTATATTGTGTCCGTTTGTCTGCAATGGTTAAATTTTACATGTTCTTCTTTCCTCTAAGGGTTTTATGTGTTCATTTTGCTCTGGGTTATTAGGAATATTGTTTCTACCTCCTGCTTGGGTTGTCTTGTTCTGTCCGATTGAATTTTACCCACCTCAGCTGAAGTGAGATAATTTGTTCATTTTCGTTCTCTAATATCAACTGTAAGTATATATTATGGGATAATGTAACAAATTCGAAATGATCTTTCCTTCCTGGCTTAAGTTGAGACGAGAGCCGATTCCCTGTTAATTTTTCCTTAGGTATTGTTACAAACCTACAACCTTTAGCTGACTGTTACTGATATTATAAGAGTGGAAGGGTGCAGGCTATGCGTGTTACTCTGTTACTTGTCTTGCATTTGTTCCTCGGTCATTAAAACAATAACCTATTAGCCAAGTCACTACCTATTATACAATACATGAGGATACATAACATAACCTATTGAGACGGTCGGTAGAGCAAAAAATACCCATAGGCAGAAAGGCAAATACAAAAAGCCAGCTTTAGACGCAAGGCAAGTTTCTTTTTATACTCAACATGTATGAGGGTTAGCTGGTTAGGGCACATTTCCGTCCGGTAGGTAGTATCTGTATCTGTTAGTTTACTAAAAGAGTTGCGGTATGCAATATTTTTAAAATAAAATGCTTGCAAAGTGCAGACTTGCAATTTTTACAGCGTAAAAATCACGTAGCTACCTATATGCAATCGTAGTATAGATTTGTAGTAAAAGAAAGGTCATTTTATGAAAAGTTCATTAGCTATTTGTCGGTCTCGGTGGTGCGAAATGCTCAGGAAAGGGTAACTATGTAGTATGCTTTTGTGTCTTAATCAGTAATTGCAGATTGAATAACATCTTTACAAGACTAAGCAAACTACTAAGATAAAAATGACAATAGATTTATTTGCTTAAAAAGTTAATAGGCAATAGAAATAATTACGGTAGCTTACTGTGAGATTGAAACTGACAGATAGACAGCTGCATTGATAAAGGCTATTAAGATTTGATTCTCAGTTAAAATTAAGTGTTTACTATTTCTGTTGTAAAAGTCTCAGCGGGACATAAGGCAAGTTACAGTATAAAAATGTCGAAGTGTAATTCTGTGTGGGAAATGGTTTAAAAATATTATTTTTTTTAACTAGAACAATTAAGCAGGTATTTTGCATTTTGTGCATTTTGTAAGGTTATTATATCAAGTTATGTAAACAGTGTGCAATTTACAATCTTCGAAAGTAATTAATTACTACATACTGACTTGATGTTATTTGGTATTACTAGCAGAATGTTAATCATTCCTTCTTTTCCGTCTTTTCCTTGTTTAATTTTTATCGTTTGCAGTTTACACCCCAAGTCAAATACAAATATTTTATCTGTCTTATGTCAGTAACTTTGGTTTACCCTCAAAAGCTGTCCGTCTTACTAATAAAAATATCCTGCCATGCTTATTTGAAATGCACATGTCTGGGGCAGGTGTTTGTTTAGTAGGATTGCTCAAAAGTTACACACTTTTCACACTGTAAGTGCGTTAATATATATTTAATTGAATGTTTTTTCCTCATTGTGCATAATTAATACTTTATCATTAGTATTTGATTACATTGAAAAATTATCTATGCACAGCTGCATACCAAAGGCAAGCCGCTATCGGTGCGGTAGCTAATAAATTTCTGCTTAATAATTAATAAGATTAATAACATATACAACCAAACTTTGCATTAGTTTGAGATAAATAAATTATTATTATTACTAATAACAAATAGGTAGCATTAGCATTGTTTTAAGTAAGTGTCTTGATCACGGAATTATTATTGTATTAGCATGCATAGTATTTAATAATTTTTAAAAATCCAAAGAAGCTACCCATCTCCTGCATGAGTCAAGAGCAGATTACGCAACAACACAATCTACATGAATCTTCAATTAAAACTGAATCATTCCAAAGGATTCCTATACACAGAGAAGCTGTTTTAATCAAGCGTTATTGTTAGTTTTCTAAGAAATTATCTTTTAAACATTTCATGCGATAGACTAAGAATTTCGTGCAACAAAATTACAACTACAGCTTCGTGGAGGTTTTATGTAAACATTATTCCATGCTGGTGGTGGGTAATAATTACAAAGACCTTATACTACAATTAACTTTAATTTTAATTGGATCGTACGTACGTAGGTATTTCTCATATTACAAGGACCTCCGCTTTGAATGTAAGAAAAATATTGTCGATTTTTACTCATTTTTTCCCGTTTGCTTACATTTTTGCACAGCTTTTACATGATTACGTGATTGGATCGAATCCTCCCAGTCCTATCCACAAGATGAAGTGGAACATTGAAACTTTTGCTCCAATTCGGTTTCGTGCAATGCCAAAACAATTGGCTTCACCTGCTTATTACTATACTTACACACTCGAAGTTTTTGGGTGGAGAGTTATAATACATACCGCCAAATAACATAGTGATATCTTCCATGTAGCATGGAGATCATTAAATCGTGATTATCATGCACCCTAAATAGAAACAAAAGAAAAGTATAAAAATGTGTTCGGAAAACCCGTATAAATATTATAGAAGTCACACTAATAAATAATATTACTCGATGAAGAAAAAAGTTTATGTTGCACCTTTTCATCCTGCTCTGGTTTACACACTTCCATTTTACTATACACGGGTCGATCATTCCATCCATCCCGACTTTACGTCTACACGCAATATTCCACCACAAAATACTACTACTTATTTACTATACGACAAAACGCTCGGAAAGTAACCCAAAGAGAACCTCTTACAAATAACCCATCCTTTACTTTACTCAGGTTACAGTTTACTATATTCTCTACTCGGAAGAAATTGTATAAATTATCTTTTACTACGAGATCTGTATTTCAGTTTGTTTACTACAAACGATCGTCCGTCTACTACTATGATCACGGATGGATGGTTAGACAGATTTTTTGCTGCGTCTCGAATATTTTGAATATATTTCAATTACTCTAGTTTCTTGGGATTGTTATTTAGCACGTTTATTTTTACTATCATAGGTTAGTTCTTAAACACGTACGGATTTCAATTAGAATAACTTTTACAACTGTATCGTGCCAGTATCTCATAATTGTATACATTATCTGTACATGATTACTTACAGTGATATTCTCACTCGCATCAATACCCTTTTCAATAGGTACTGCTTGTCTGATATTGGTCTTATAATTGAAAAATAATTGGATAACAGCCAAAGAAATGAATAACAATCAGGATTTATTAAATATTAAGTACAAGGAAAGAATTCTTTAAAAAATTCACGCAAAAATACTTCCCAACACTAGTTTTCTCATTCCACAGCTTAATTTTACACAGCAGATCATCTTCGAATTTCAATTTAGCAGAAGCATGAGATTAAATAATTAAATTCTTCAAATTAAATCCTACCATTCCCTAAACTGTTTTATCTTGCTCATGCTCATGCCGCAAAATCATATTAGAACTTCAATATCATGGCATATGAACATAACACATTATATTAAAGCAAATAGATTTTGCCCGTAAACGAAATGTTTATGCAAAGAGGAAGAGAAATATAAAAACTGTACCTTTAATGATGTAAATTGGTATGCAAAGTATCTGAGCAGTAGTTTAGTTTAGTAATATTCGTATGTATTAAAGTAGTACGTGTGCACGACTACTATTTCCTATAGAAGAGCTACTGGTTAAGAGAAAAGGTAGGCAAAAGATATAAAAACATATGTGGAATAATGCACGAAATAATATTAGAGAATCCAGCACTTACAGGCATTTAGTTAATATAATTTAATACAATGATATCATGTGTGGCCCAGCCGATTAATCATATTTTAACTCAAAGAGCCACGACCACATGAAAGCATTACATGAAAAGACTATTAGCTCTACAGCTACGTGGGTTTGTATCATAATTACGGTAATGAATTGGTGGATTATTGTGATGCGATACGAGTCGATAGATCTGATCCGCCTGCTCTTGTTTCGATCAAATGAAACGAAACAAAAAATAATCTATGAAGACAGACTAGCTATTTTGTTTCTCTTCCCATGGCCCTCCAGCTCAACTATTTCAATAAAATTTGTACGCTCGAGATATGGAGATAAGACTCCTTATAAATTCTTAGCAACAGCCACGGATATTTCCCATTTATATTATACACAGGTCTTGTTATGTAATGTTTTCGGTATAAAATTACTTTACTATAAATATAAGTTGTAAAATGGTCTCACGATGATGATGGAGATCAAGTTGCCCTATAAGTTGTAAATATCAAATAAGCCGTGTATCTCCAAAAGCGAAGCATCGGCAAGCGTTAGAGCAGTAAACGGTCAATAGTAAGAGGATTCTCAATTAATAAATGCCCAAATTATACAGCACTCCTGCTCAGTCAGTCTAATTGATACGGACGATTTGTATTGTAATTTTTCATTTCTAAAGTGAGTATTTAGGGACAGATTAGTGTGTAGGAGATGTATACATCATGTCATACTCTAGACAAATCTATATCGTCGGTTACTTTGCAATCGCTCTTCATAAAAAATTATCTACTACAAATCACCATTTAATTCACCACAATGTGTTGCTCGTCTTTTTAAGGCTGCTCTTTGCTTTCTAATCCGTTGAATTGAATTTAGAATTGTGCTATCAGTATACTTTTACGCACACCTTTGAATGAAAAATTATTATAATCTTCTTAAGTCTCATGTCTCAGAATTCAATACTTAGCTCGGTGTGTGTACAATACAATGCTTGCATATTACAAGCGTTTCCACATAATTCAAGTGTTATGAATGAATGCTGTGTATAGGCATCTCTGTCATATTAAATTTCTATTAGCATTTATGCATGTGTAATGAGTAAAATGAGATTAAAAATTACCTAAAGGCCTAATTGTATTGTTAGCGGCGATCTTTCCTCTCCCCTTCAATTTGCCGAGAACCTCAGCAGCTCGACCAGAGCGACCAATGATAGCCGCAATGGAAAAGTCAGTTGCACGTGGGGCCCTACTTCCTAAAAGGCCCGGCGGATCTTCCATGTCCATAGAATACACTGCACCGGTTACCAACATGGATCACAGGTACAATCCCGTATTTTCTTAATGTCCAGTGTGAAATACAATTACGAATGATTAACCACACACAGCTTTCTCCGGGTTAACTTTCTCTATAAAGTTTACTTAATTGAATATCTTGCAAATTCCACTAATATTAAATTCCCCGAAAAATTGATTAAACTGTAGTTCCAACTTTATAATATTTTCACAGAAGGAA
The DNA here is from genome assembly GCA_019776165.1 of Pogonognathellus flavescens. Taxonomy (NCBI): domain Eukaryota; kingdom Metazoa; phylum Arthropoda; class Collembola; order Entomobryomorpha; family Tomoceridae; genus Pogonognathellus; species Pogonognathellus flavescens. The sequence goes on along the minus strand of JABASD010000323.1, from coordinate 75,537 downwards.
ATTGTCAAGCTGATTTCGCATGGTTAACATCACTTTGTATAATAGTAGTCGCAAAATTAGTAGTCAGCCTATTTCTTCCACTGAATACTATACTTTCAAAACTTTTGTTAAAACTGTCAAACAAACCGCACATAGTTAACTTGTGTTTTCAATTTGAGTGTTAATAATTGTAATCATGAATAATAACAATTGTCTCGCTCTGTATGTGCGCATAATTATTTCAACTTTAATAATATGTGATATACATAGTAAGTAACTTGTTAAGCAGAGTGTGTGAATAAAAAGAACATGAAGTGATTTCGGCTTTGCTTATTATACACACAGGGAGTGCTTTAAATGAGAAAGTCTCATTTGCGAAGAAACAATGACGTTGATTTAGTTGGGCAGCTTGTCGGCTCACCTGTCCAGCTCCAAAGTTAACAGTTGAGTTGAGTAAGTCGATTACTATGATTGTTCTTTTTTCATGAGATAGTAGTTGGGTAGTAGCAGTGTTGAGGAGATTGCGATAAGCAGCCAGGTTTTGATCTGAACTGGACGGCCGAGCTATAGTAAGTAAGCACGTCGTTGGGAATGATATGAAGGCAAGAGAAGACGAGGCAAGAAGGTAACAAACTCAGTAGTTCTACTTGAGTCTTTAGTCAGTTGAGCAGAGATATGTTTCTTTAATATAGAGATTGAAGGTATTCAAGTGAACTACTAAAAATCAAGTCGGGAGCAGCTTATGTTATATTGGCTGGCAGTACTATCTGGTGTAATGCCTTGGTAAAGTGGTGTGGTGATGTTGCTGTTGTTGCTTTGTGTACGTTATGTTATGTTGTTGCTTGCGCGTAGAAACACAACGTTAAGTACGTACACACGTATAGAGTGAATTGTATTGTGTGGATTCGTCGGCTAGCCACAACAGTCAAAGTATGTAAGCGTAAAGTAAAGTAAGGATTATGTGATATGAACTGAAGTGTGAGAGTTAGTTGAGTGGAGGCAGATGAAGATTGGGATTCATGGGATGAAATGAGGAGGTCTCCAATATCGGCTCCTCGTTCGTTTCGTCTCTCTCACTATCTGTTGCCTCTCTCTGCTCTACAACTCTCCAGCTCTCTCTCTCAACAATAATAAACTTGTATCTGTATGTGTCTGATGTGTATGTCAAAGCTGCATTTGATGATAATAATACTAACGAGTAGATTTTACTACTGTGCAGTAGGAGTCGTAGTAGTAGGTGAGCTTCTTCTATCGCTACTACAATTCACTAACTCTCGTCTGCTGCAATTGAGTTGACTGAGACGTTTAAGTCGACTGTATTGGTTTACAAGTTGGTCTCTCTCTATCTACGAACTTATCTCTGTGTAAGAGTCAGAGCTTTTTTTTTGACTGTGTTAACTCGGGTCTCTGGCTCTCTCTGGTCGTTTTAGCTATTAGGCAGTTTGGAAGTACAAAAAGAACTGTGTGGTGGTGGTGGTGGTGGCTGGCTGGTGCTCGTGCCGTGTCTTGTTGGCAAGAAGAAGAAGTGTCATGTGTTGGTGTTGGCATCGTATACTTATATCACAACCTGTCGCGGTGTCCTGTGAAGCAATTACGACGGCACACCACACCTCAGGACCACCAATCACGCCAACTCAGGGCAGAAGCAGAAGCATTCCAAATTCCAGCCCAATCCCGTCGTCTCAGCCAGCCACCACCACCAGCAGCCCCGACAACCAAAACACACATTCATACACATAAGACAACCAACAAGCCCTACTCCTCTTTTCTCTCGCTCTTTCTTACCATTTCTTCCTTTTCCATAGCAAACCAACTAAGTCGCAGTTGAGTCTTGTCTGTGAATCCATCCAGAAAGAATACAATGGGATGAAGAAGAAGAAGAGAGCTGAAAGTATCTGTGGCAGCACCATTCCTCTATTCTAATTGTATTGCTCTCCTTATGCCATGTTTATGCTGCTATGCCATACAAACCCATTCCTTTCGATAACATTTCATGCCATTCTATTCTACTGACTACTACTACATTCCTTGTCATACATAAACTACAATACAATGCAATCCTACTCAACCATTCGCATATTAGATGTTCTAACTCCATCATCATGATAGCAACAAAAATACTATCTTGATACACTGCTACTACTACTACTACTGTACATATTGCATTGTGCAATGTGTACATGTACTACTTGTATTATGTATTTTTGTATTAGGTGCATGTTGTAATGTCATGTGGATGCGGTAGGGTTAGAAGAATAATCGACGAGTGTTATGTAAAAAGAAGAAAAGAGTAGCAGACACGAGGGATGCAGGATAACCCTTATTCTTCTGTACACTATACACATGTATGTATTACATTACATTGTATATTATTTTCAATCTGGAAATCTCTATCATTCTTCGGGGGAAACCAGTTTACTCCACTCTGCGCTAGCTTTGCTTTCAAGTTGTACCAGAGTAGAGCATGCACACGGTTAAGCTGCAATGCTACAGGCACGGCTATTTTTCCTTTCAGTAGCAGGAAAGATACTTTTAGGAAATGATTTCCCTTTGCATTTCCTATTGGGAGTTGTGAGTAGGAATGTGAGATATGAGATGTGCGACACAATTTGTTAACAAGAAAGGTGAGAATTTTAATAATAATTTGTAAAATGATTGGTAAATATACTTGCACATAAATATTTACGATTATTTAAGTCATCGGACATTTCCGCAACTCAAAGTCTGCAGCCAATAAATAACTTAATAAAACTAAAATTATTAATTATACAACTGTTTTAGCAGGTCCATTTCCAACCAATTTAGCAGCTATTATTACAATCCAATCCATTCAATCAAATCTCATTTGGCCCCACTTGGAGTATATACAGATAATATTGGAGTTTGAACAGTTTGAAGTATTGTATCTTTGTATCCTGTGTCTGTGAGCATCCTGTTAAATACAATATGATACCTGACAGACGCGGCTGATATTATAAAACGTATGCTAAAATACGTCATATTGTGATTTTGTGGATAAATATTTTCAAAAACTAAAGCATTCAATCATGTCACTTTGCATTGTTTTTTTACAATGATTAAATCTACATAAATAATATAAAAAGATCGATATTCTCATATTGTACTTGCCTATGGTACATATGATTGTCTTGTTGATTGAGCATTACAATATTTGGTATACATATTAAAAATGTATTTTTGATTCCATATGATGACTGAAAACTTACCTGCATTAATTTTTACCAGGTGTTAGGAGCTCTTTAACCTTCACTACCAACCAAGTATATTTTTATGTCGATGTGGGTTACATGACAGGCACTAAAGATGTTGATGATATATTGCACTACAATAGATTGTATCGCGTCAACTATGTCAAGTTATTGCCAACTTTTGTCATAACTGTCTTAACCAGTCGAAATCAATCTCTCAACTTGTATACAAACAACTCTAGAAAAGATTTGGAAACGCGCAGGGACACATTAAAGGCACACTTTTTCTACAGCATTTATTACTACGTGGTCAAGTTTTTAAAAAATTATTGCTGCTTTAACAGCAATTAAAATGAAAAAATTGACTAATGCTTGTAAATATAACTGAACATAGCTGCTATGTACAATTAATGTGTACAAATAATTGGAAAAAAAGTTAAATAGTCACATTTACACATGCCTACAAGCCTACATTAATAAAATAAACAATCTCACTTAGCCCCGGTGATGTCTTATTATTTGTTTAAGCATGTTTGTGTTGATTTGGTTATGCTGACATTTCATTGATGCTGATGTGATAACAAATGCTTGGGTTCATATATTTAGATAATTGAGCATGAAGTAAAACTACATTCAGTACATTACGTAATGCATACAAGAAATCCCGCTACGTGAATTAAGACAATATAGTAAATACAATCGAGATTGTATGCGATGTGTGTTGGTTTAGCGTGATGTGATTATGTAATGTGATCTACATTGTATTGCATATAGAGGTGAATAGCAGAGAAAAGAATAGAGACTGTATAAGAAGTCAAAAGGGAAGAAGGAAAGAGTGTGGATATTAGGAACCTTCCTACTGCTTCCTTTCATCCAGTCAATGGACATTTCAGAGTTCCACCGGAACCACGAGGGCGAGTCTTAATCTCCGCACACAATGCCAATGGGCTGGCAATCCTTCACCAACAACCAGGGCTTCTCCTCCTACAGTTTTTTCCACTCGTTTCCTTTCCTCAGACATCTCTTCACTTCAACTAACTAGTCACTACTTCACCAAACTCTTTTTTCTTCCTTCCCTGTGACTGCGACTCCACTTGCTCTCCTCGTCCGTAGGTCTTGCTTACTTAACTATGACTTTTCTTGGCTTTTCGCTCATTTTATTTCATACCATTTTATTTTATTCCGGCTTAGCTCTTTATTCTTACAAAGTCAACTGAACATTTCCGTCTTTCTCACAGAACTCTCAGTCAGTCTCAATCTCTCATATATTTTCTTTCATTCCATCTACAGTATAAGAAAAAGTATACGAGTTTGTAAATGACTGACGTATACACAACACTCTATATCATTTCCTTGGTCGGCAAAAAAAATCTTACGCTAGAGTCAGTAAGTATGATTAGTATAAGTGTAATGAAAGACTTATAAAGCCTGTCTGAGACAATGTAACTACTTGAGCTCAGTTGACAGCCTTAGTTTTTCACAAATTCGCAATTTTTCTCTTTCATGCTTTTTTATGAGTGGAATACCCTATGTATATATATATACAGTAGCAATGTTCATGCTGGTATCCCGTATTATTGAGTTATATATATATAGGAGTCTCAGTCTCAAGTCTATAAAATGTCTTTGTTTGTATTAAATCGCATGATATATTATCGCAAGGACATTAAAGGTAGGTATACGTGTATACATACAAGTAACAGTAGTAAGAATAGTTGGAGAGATGTGTACTACGCAGAATTAGTAAAACTTGTAATATAAAATGCATAGATGCATACCTTAGTTCGGTTAAAGTTTTGTTTTTTATCATTTCGTATGATTCGCTTGCCTGGCTCTCTGAAAGCTCTCAACTCGACGTCGACGTCCTGTTTCTCTTGACTTGAGTTCATTTGACTGGTAATATATTGCTGTCATTTTTTCATACACATGTGATATGTAATGTGATATTACGATTACGATATAGTTAATGGTTCTGTTCTCCTATTCCCTTTACAGAAAAGCTCTCCACCTTTTCAATGTTAACATGGTAATGAATGTCTCTTTGTAAATTGTAGTGGCCGTATAGCGTAGAGAAATTGTGTAGCATTGTTCAGCGAATATGTTGTCTTGCTCTGACTTCGGAAAATCTAATGGGAAATAACCCAGGTGTGTAATTGGCTGTTGTGGTTGACGTAAGGGGGTGTCTTTTCAGATATCATTGTGTTTGTTGTTTGTGATAGCATTAGCAATAGACCTATGACTTGTTTATAGCGATTTCTCATAGTATACATGATAGTCTTACAAAGGATTTCGCAAATAGCGGCCCGAGTCATGTCTTGTTTTCCTTACAAAGTGATCAAGTCAGATTGCTCCTGCACACATTAGTGGTGCAGCAGTGCTGAGATTCAATATTTCAGAATTATTATTGCTAATGACTTTTTTTATTATTTCTTGTTGCTGTATGTATGCAAATGATGTTGTACCATTATGTAGGTACGTAATCGCTAGTATGTGGTTTTGTTTACAATTACGGTCATCTCATGATGAAAAATTTCAATTTAAAATGCATACGTGTAAAACACTACTGGTAAGTTGTGTACATCCAAAACGATTATAAAGGTTTTATCATTCAGATGAGATTTTAATGGCTTTGTTTATTGCACACTATCATCTTTGTGTTTATACACACACAGCTGAAAAAATTATACGTCTGTCTATGAGATGTGATGTTATTATCGAATTGAGTTCTGTACACAAGCGAACATTAATTTCTGCACCTACTTTCTAAATCCTTGGTGTGGTAGTAGTAGTTAGTTTACCTGTTTGGAAATTGGATACTGAGCTATGTAGATCTAAACTCGTGTTGTGAAATATCACCGTTGTACCTTATGGTAGTGTGGTAGTGTATAATAGTAATAAAGGAAACGGAAACGTTTGAATTTATGTGAGCTGAAACTAAAATCTCAACTGTGTAGATTCTACCGCACATTGTGTGTATGAAGCAAGAGAGGGTTTCATTTGTCGCATAGTTATAGTCAATTTTGTCACAAATGTTGTGAGAGGTATGTGCTATGTTTACAGAAGCACGAAATGAAAGCACAAATTACTTTTTGACTTGAGACAGTTTCGCTACACGACGTCTCATAATAAATCCCACGTTTGATATGGCTGACAGAATAACCATGTAGCACAGAGCGCTGCCGACACAGTTAAATTGAACTCAGGAACTACCGACCTGTAATGAGTATTTACTCACAGCTTTTATTAGCGTTTGCGACAAACTTTAATATTGTACCTAGTATACGTACCTAGTCATTACATCTTACATGTAACGATTGTTGCTGTTCGTAATATACACCTCTTCAATAGGTACTCTCTCTTAGATCTGATAACTAGGACAAAATAATTGCGGATGACAAATTTGTGTGCAATTTTTAATGTTAATTACAACTTTAGATTAAAGCTTATCTTTAGTAAAGAAAGAGATTTATCCTTTCGTTTATGATTATTCTTACCGGTACACACTGAAACAAAATCTATTAATGATTAAAATAATTCATACGTATACACTCCACTAATTCCTTAGACTTATTGCATAAGATTGCAATTTTTTACATACACATTGTTCTAGTAGTAATTGCACTTTCTCTAACACTTTGTTCCTGGAACGCATGAACATGCGCATGAAAACCACTAATGGAATGTGAATGGAAATAAAATATATTATATTTGTATCTTGCTTGCATGCGATTGTTTATGTGTTGGCTAAATAATTTAAATTTACAATAGTTGTCGCATTGTTATTGGCAAGCATTTTGCTATTATCGCTAAAGAAGGGAATACAATCAACACAATATGAATAGCTTAGTTCCGTGCCGACTTCATTGCATGTCCACCCACTATCAATCTTTTGTCAAACTTACGAAAATAAATAAATAGTCACAATATAAATAAGAACTGGAGCAGCAGCGAGGTAAACACAAAGGCAAAGCCATCCCATCAATGTCAGTAAAAAGGGACACATAAAAGAACTCGCTTGCCTACACTTGCTTTTATTTTGTTACTTGATTTTTCGACAAAAGTATTGGGAGCAAACAGTTAATAAATTCTGTCAATTGGTTCGAACCTATTACGTATACTTTACCAACATTACACCTATGCCTTGGCTTATTTTAAATGTAAGTTGAGCATATGCCAATATAAAAACATACCCAAGTCAATTTTACTTTTACATCACACACAAACACACGCGTTTTTACACGTTATGCATATGATAAGAAAATATAGGGAATTACCATTAACTACACGGTTGCAATGCGCATTAGCTATTTGTCTGTGTTTTGGTTTTTGTTTTGGTTCAAAGGGTTTATTCTCCTCTCTCCTATGTGTATTGTTTGTGAAGTATATGAATCGAGTTACACGGATCATTCCACAACTCGTCCCTATTATCTTTTGTACTTGATTTGGCGTCAGGGTAAAAAATTAACTGTATCTAAGCGGCTTAGCAATAACAAAAGGATAGGGTAGTCATTTACCCTTTCATATTAATCCTTATTGTTAGTTAGTTAGTTATGGAGTCACTGGCTCTTTATAGCTATCATAATAACAAATATACGCAATCTGGTAGTAATAGAAACTGGATGGAGGGAGCATTAGCAGGAGTAACGCTTGTATTGTGGCGCATTCCTAATGAGTTGTTGTAAGTTGTAAGTGGGAGTGAAGCTTTTGTACAAATTCGTGCTTAAAACGTCACTTAGGCTTCCCTAATCCCTTAAGGGATATATTTCAGAATTTTTAACCCGATGACCTATGCCATACGTAAACCTTTTGTTTTGACACACACTACGATGGTAGCTAGTATAGTACAGCCACATTTAATTGCAAACAGACAGGTTGCGCAAATAGGCACAAATGTATAACAAACTTTGCTTATCAATATCAAACTATTTCATTCATATTCAATTTGAGACTGAAACACGCAAACTATCCATATAGGTACTACATACAAGTGTTGCACGTACATACGTTATTTAACCATATACTAATTTTAGTTTGCATAAAATATTTGTTTTCTTACAATGAGATATTACAGTGACATTTATATTAGATTTCTGAGATATTATTTGATGTAAATAATTGTATTGCAGGTATGACTTCCAAAATGATTTCCGAATGAACATGAAATTAAATTTTTGCTACATAATATTCTATATAGACTCTACACAGATTGCACCTAACTTTTGGTCAGTCTACTTTAGTAGGAATTCAAACTTCTAATTCAAAAGTCATGTAATTTTACCCATTTTAAGTAATTTGATGGATTGAATGAATGTTAAAAGCAATAAGTAATTGGTTAGCGACTAAACTATTATTATTGTTAGCAAACCCTTAAGACTATAAATGGGTAAAATGTAGTTGTGCTAGTGACAATATGAAGCAGATTTAATATAGATTCGTAACGGGGATATTTAGCCATGAGTTTGTAAAGGAATCAAGGCCCATAACAAAACATAACCGTGTATGAAGAATGATGAAGTTGGCATTCAGTGGAGACATGGTAATCTGAGTCATTTCGTCACGGCGGCAATAATGTTCCAGCAGAAGTGGAGATAGTGCTGTCGACTTGGAACGACCGCCAGAAGATCCTAGCAACTTCTGGACCATTTGACATCTCTTCAGCTCCCTCAAATCCCCCCAAGGATTTTCTCGTCTTCCACACGCTGACTTCTATTCTACTTTTCCTGTTACCCGAATCCAAGCACTTCCTATACATTATTGGATGTAGCAAGTATATTAGAACTACTATGCCACACCATACACATACATTAGCAAATATACATTATACGAACACATACATTGTGTCGTGTCCTTTACTTGGAAGTGTACGAAGTATAGTACGTCCTTGCTTAACTTTCCTCGTAACTGTTACATGATGATACGTAGGAGTAGTATAAATACGACAATAGTTTATATAAGTACGAGAGTAGTGGAACATTGAGTAAGCTAAGAATACGTCTATTTCTATTTCTCTACAGAGAGAGAGAGAGCGCATCTGAAAAGAAGAGAGAACAGACCAGGAACCAGCAGAAGGACCAAAACTAACCAAAGTAACAATAACGCATATCAACCAAAGTCTAAAGTCCGTAACGTGCAACGTTAAATCCTTTGTCTTTGCCACAGAGTTATATTATATGCTTTCACTTCACCATGTACTATTTCAGGAAAGAGAAACTGGAAACTTAGAGATACTTAACATATAGTGGGAACGGGCATCAAAAATCGCCTTATAGAACTCTACAGAGAGTTTCACTCTATTCACTCGGTGACTAGTTGACCGAGCACACTCCTCGCGAGTTCTTCCACTAAACTGGAGTAAAATAAAGTTTGTGATTGTGGATGTGAATGCGGATTGTGACGTGATTCATGAGTTCCCATTCCATTCTGCAGACTGTGATGATAATATGATGCCTCTTGCCTTTTGTCTCCTTCTTCGGACCAAAATCTACTTTTACTTTCAGCCACTTATAGAAAAGCCGCTGTTATTAGCTTCCTTTTATATACTTTGTTCTGTTCTTCAAGATAGTGGAACAGGAAGGAGTATATACTACCTCTAACCTCTCTGTAGTCCTTTCCTTGGTTTAGTTTTAGTTGTGTTTGTGATATAAAATCTATCTGTTACTTGGTGATATTCAGAGTATCTCTGTATGTATATAAGTACGTTGCACGAACGGAGAAATGTTCTTTCTGTTAAAAGGAGAATAAAGCTTGCCGAAAAATTACACACACAAAGAATGCATGGAGATGAAGAAAAAATGTTGCCAACCTAACCTCGGGCTTTAATAAAAGAATATGTTCTGACAGATAAGCAACCATCACTATCCGCTTTTTTCCAACATGGCAACGAATAAATTACCCGCACCACACTGACATCATCATCTTGAGACTATATTTCTCTGTAATGTACGTTTTTCTAACTGGGTAGATATTATGATATTGTTATAGTGAAAATAGTCCCGTTGACTTTATATCGGAGTAAAAGTAAACGACACTTGTACAGATAGATCCCATAGGTAGCAATTTCTTTCTGGTAAACTGTAAACTTGCATGTTTTGTTGCTCTGTTGTGTATTTGTGTGTAAAAGTAAACGCTTTTCATATTGCTATAGAATTGTGTACATATTTCGCAAGTCTCACCCGTGTGCTACTCCTTCAACTACCGTGAGCATTTGCGTCTTCTTACTAGTAGTATTTACATTTAGGAATAGAATAAGAATCAAGACGAAGAAGAGTTACTTTAGTTACACGTTTAAGTGTATCATGATATCTGGGCTGTTTGTGTTGTGCTCTGTGCCGCCGCATCTATTCCATATTGCGAGTCCGTGATCTGAATTTGCATCAGCTCAGAATCAGCCCATCGTCAACTCAACCCTCACAGATGCCAGCCATTGGAAGTGATTCGGGCAAAGTCAAGTCAAGTCCTATCATAATATCCTTCTTTAGATTTAGATTACGTTATGTCTCACGATGCTTTCCCACAGCAAGTGACTACTTGCTACGTTAGCATGCGGAACAGTGTCTCCCGGGTATTATGGAAATAACACTAACACTGTCTCTAGCTGACGGACGATGGGACTCTATATTCTTTATACCGGGATATATACACTGAAGAATACTTTGTCTCTACCAGTATTACTGTAATTCTTCCCGTCTCCATGTGCATTTACAGTTTACATCTCTATAATATCGTATAATCTGGTTCTAAGGGAGAGTGAGTCCTCTCTAAGGCTTGTTGGCCCTGCCCGCCCCATCTAATCCACACTCAAAGCACTCCCTAAACTACTTTACATAAAATGTAAAATGTGATGAGAAAAATTGAGTTTGCGACGTAGCAAATAATCTAAAGCACCCAAAGGGTTGTAACAGCTTATGCTCATATGCTTCCAGATTACAGATGACACTTTCACGTACTATCTCTTTTACAACTACGAACTTAGCATTTTTATTCGCAAAACCAAATATTCCTTACGAGTAGTAATATTCCTTTCGTTGCACATCTTGTTTTCCTTTTCTATACAACAATTCCTTCCATATGGTCTTTCCAGAATCATGCTTCATGAAGCCATAGAGGACCATTAGTAAGGGCCATAAGAATCATTCATTTTCATGAAAAAAAGAATGCATGTTTCAACTACATACTGAATATAAAAGCGTTTTGACAAACATATTATGAAGGTAGGTATCTTACTCGCTTTTATGATGTAAATTATATCAGATTCTACTACATCGTATATTTCCGCAGGCTGTGTCGTCGTTTGTATTATGATTATGTAGTACTAGAACAAAGAACCTCCAACAAAACTACCACAGTTTGCTATACTGATTAAACCACGAATCTGAATTTTTGCATACGAAACATTTAAACGTATAAAACACGCGTATGTAAATTAAGTCAATTTGTACGGTGTCGTCCGGCAAAACTACTTTAAATCACACATACAGAAATACTACTCTGTAAAATACAAAGATAATTATGTAAGGCAGTGCAAACGTGGAGTGAGATTGTAAATCTCACCCGGGTACTACTATACTACTACCGTACAAAACAAACTGCTAAACGAAAATGAAACTTCCACCAGATAAAGCTACACATAGTTTCTGTCGCACATACATATCAATATGGTAACTGTTTAGTCACAAGATCATTCATTACATTCGTTTCAGTATAATTCCCATTCGCGTACGTATCTAACGCACTTGTGATGTTTCACTAATCAACATTATCAGTGAAATATGCAGATTGCACTTGAAGATATGAGATGAGTGAGGGACATCGCACATCCCCTCGAATTTACATAAATTGTATCATGTTTCTTTTTTACGACTGAGTTGTTAGAGCTGACCACTGGTAGTAACTGGCAACGACTTTCCTCTGAAATATCCTCTTCTGTGGCCATCCTGCAATAAACTATGACCATTGTAACTCAGTGCTAAATGAAAATATCTTTCTGTGACTCCACCACAACAATACCCGGTGTGGTCAATTTAATAGGAGAAACATGAAGGCATATTAAAACCCTAATTCATTTGGATATCTCCTATATTTGTATAAAGTAAATAATAGGTTGGTTTGTTTTGTTCTCTGTTGAATGTACAAAACACATGACTAGGGTAGCTGCAAATGTAGACATCAAGTCATATTATTCATGTATTCAACATTAGATAACCATCACGCATACACGTATCAGTAGCAACTTCGTATATACACAAATATATGCATTATTTTCCTACAGACATTATACGTGGCTTATTTAGGACGTGCATTTAGTCACTAGATACACAATAAGCACAGCTATCAGCTTCGTATTGCACTACAGCACAATTGAAATGAAAATACAAATAGTAGACTATCTACTTTGTATGTACTTACATTCTTTCTCTAGAGTTGTGTGTGTGTGTGAAAGAGTATATTTCATTACTATATATAATAATAAGCTATGCAGTGTTTGCTTTTTGTTACGTGGTGGCCGTCGTCGTTGTTTATGGGAAATGTTTGTTTGAAAGAATAAATATTGTGTTTAAAGTTGTATCCTGCAGGAGAATTTATTTGTTTAGGAAGACGACATGATTTCAATGAGTTTGACTTCACATTCACTTGCATCTCTCTTGGAATGAATGAACTATATACCTGTAAAAATGTAAATATGTGAATAAGTAGTCAAAAGTATGTAGTATGTAGACAATCCAGACATATAATGCATAAATAAAAGTGTAAACGTTCTGCTGGGTTACTAGTTTAGTTAGTTAGTGTAGAGAAAAGAGTTCTGAAGGCAAGAGAGCGATTAGTATTGTGCTGTTTTATATATTACGACAGTAGTTAAGAGAGTAAAGTGCAATGAAGTGAAATGGGAATATGATGAAGAGGCTAATATAATAAAATATGAATAATATATTATGGCTACCTAATATTTTTTACAGAATAAAGTGCATGCATTAGTGGTTGGTGGCAGAGAGATGAAGATAATTCGGGCTGTGTGTGGCCCATAGAGGAGTGTGGTTCATAATTTAGTCAGATCGTGTGGATCACCGGCGAAGCATCGGCAAAATCCTGCTGCGAAACTTTCCATCTGCTCGTACACTGACAGATAACACATGATAGTGCCATCCTACAGGTGTTACCCACCTCACCTCTCCCTGCCTCTATTCTTACACTCACAACTCCAACTCAACTACCATTGTCTACTCCTGCATTATTGTACCACACTCTCTCTCTCCTTAGTATTCTCATCCATATATCCTCCGAGTACTCCTTTACTCCTTTTCGTCTACTTAACATTACGACAACTCAACTGACATCAGCTCAATACAATACAAAGTATATACAAGCCAAATCTAACATCATTCCTTTTCTTTCACAGCTACCGAGAGATTCACCGTGTACTTACTCACCACAACAGCTTTAACACACATTTCCATTCCCATGTACTACCTCACCTGTACCTCCACTGACAAATCTATATACATTCAGATGTGTGGTTGTGTAAAACACCTAAGTATACGGGTATAGGTGTGGATTGTACATGTAAATACATGCATACGGGCAACATTACTACAGATTCCTTTTATAACCTCCTCCTGCTTTTTCAAAATTTACTATCTGTACGTAAGTACAAGACAAGTACAAGTATTTCTTCTGTACATAAAAGTATTTTTTCAGTACAGCTTTTGTATGTATAAACGAGTTGTGTCTCTATTTATTGATAGTAGGGTTACAATACTTATAATATGACACAAGAAGGTAGTGCTATACTGTTGATCTATAAAAGATCATCAGAATTTCATGAGATGAAATAACACAGAAAATACAAAGGTGTACAGCTATGTGGGCAACTTGGTGTCTAATCAAGCACAACTAAATAAAACACAATAAGGGCATCAATCCTCGAGCTTCCGAACCAACGTGGAAAGTACCTCCTTAGCTCAATAAGATCAATACACCCACATTCTGTAGATTTCAGTTCATGATTGTACCAGGTATTCAAATAAATGATTCAAGTTATGTTATAGTACTCATTATTTGGCTATCGTCTCACTAAACATTGCAAACTGAGTTACATTCTTGGTTGAAATGTTTCTTGCTAGCAAGTAACTATATACATACGATCTCATGATGTGGATGGATTTGTAATCGGTTCTTGGGATGTTGAGATGTTATTTTACTCATCGGTAGTCTGATATCTGTGATTATTTTGTGCTCATTTATATATCCCATGTTGTTGGATGTTTGCTGGTAATAAGCCGTCCACCTCCATCCTAATTAACACTATTGTGTCCATCAAATCTTATCGTATCAGCACTTTTCGAGTTGTCCTCCCTTTTCAAACATCCATTTATTCTATCTATCCTCAACATCTTCTCTTGATTGTCAATACGATAAGATCAATAGCTAAACACTATGTGGGCAACCAGCACGACATCATCATCATTTCTTCAAGAATCTTCAGTGTGTACAGAAAGTACTTCAGAAACCCCAATTCCAACTCTTAAAAATGCTATCTGAGACAGAACAGGAAGGATCGGGTGGTAGAAACATTCAGTTCTTCCTTCGTTTATAAAAACTTGCACATAATATTCTACATTCACATAAAACATTATTGCAACCAAAAATACTGTAAAGAATGCTGTATATTATAATATCAACATAAAGTGCGTTATTTATCGTCGCGTTTTTGTTGTGAGTGACATGGCTTTTCATAATTGATGAAATCTTTAATGAATGAGTGATAGAATTGGATTGTTGTGTAAAAGCTAACTTGATCACTATAGATTCATTCTTTAGATGATCAATCAACATAAGGACATTATCCAAATGAACAAAACAAATAATTAAACATTGTAATAAATAGCCCTAATCCTCAATCGGAATAATTCTGACCGTGAAGTTAAGGTTTAGTCTTGTTGAAATAATGTGTTTTTTAAGGCTAGTCAGTTGTCACCATTTTACTGACAGAAGTTCATTGAGCAAGCGGAGGGTTTACATGCTAGTGGGGTTTTGGTATGTTTGTGAGTGAGTTGTTAGTTGTTATGTAATAAATTGTATGCTCTGCAAGTGAAAATGCAAATAGAATCGAATGAGACGAGCGTTACTTTAAGCGTGTCTAATTTTCTCATGAAATGTTCCGAGTGCTCTGAGAATCAACACGGTTCTTTTCCAAGATTGCGCTTTTAGCTTTTCGATGAAATTCCCCAAATAAATTAGATTCGTGGTAAATGGCCGTGAGACGTGTTACATCACAAATTACGAGAGGATTAGTCGCATACGATTAGCTGCTTCAACTGTCAGAATGGCACAGTAGAGTTGTTACACGCCTACTACTGCTAACGCTTATAAATGTTGCTGTTCTGGCGAGCTGTTGTAGTGTATAAGTAGTTGTATTTGTGTGTGATACAAGCAATGTTGTGATATAAGCAATACATATTTATTTACATGGTAAAAGGGACTTATTGGATCGCCTCCTGCTTTGCCTTGTGTATTTGCATTACATTAAATGGATGATTTATTCCATTATGGTGTACAAATGCAATACCAGTTCTCGGAAATGCGCTAGAAACTTTAGTCTAGCTTAGAGACAATGCAATGGAAATTAGAAAACAAATCCTACGGATGTTTTGAATTTGTTTTGACAGTTTTCGTTCAGATTTACAGCTTACTTTGAATCGTAATGTAGTAGCTGCTGCATTTTCCCTAATTTTACTCACAATAGCAGATCATCGGGAATGCTCCCGAGTTAAAGCATAGCACTAGCCCAACTTCAGTATAAGAGGCAATGTCAGGGGCACCTTATATGTTAAAGGATTCAATAAACGAAACTGAATGCCAACATGTACAAGTATATGTATTATAGTAAAAATGCAATGTATAGAAACAATTTTTATTTCCGTGTGAGTATTGCATTTTTATTAAATCTCTCTGCACTCAAATATATACAGTGTAAGTACAAGGAAGAAATGTAATATCCGCTTTACAAAACCATGTAAAATTCAGTATTGTGTTGTATTTTGTATTTATAAACAAAATCTGTTCTTTATCATATCCCTGGGTCCTGGTTGTAGAGGCCTGTTCAATTTTTCAACGGAAGCTGTTTACATTTCTGTAAAAGTACAGACAGACAGAGAGATATTGTTATCAAGTGTCGGGCTCTTCTATTGAATGTTTGGAGAGTCCTGGAAGATCTGCTCGAAAACGAAAGGGCAGACTCATCATGTTGTTTGGCACCTTCCAGTCTGTCATTCAAAATGTGTCTATTCTGCCCTAAACCTTCTTGGAAAGCAGCTTTGTGTGTCAGAGGAAGAAAATAAAATATAAGCGCACACAAATAAATCATCTAATTTTACAGATATATATGAATGCACTTACATCTGTAGGTATGTTTGTCTACACTTTTTGCACTGCTGATGCATTTTTTATTGTTACAATTTACTTCGAATTACAATAGAAAACAAAAATTTTGTTGCAACTTTATTTCATGAACCAAAAACACCTAGTTCGTTAATAAATGATAAAGACGTGATATAGTAGATATGAGACAAAAATATATAGATAAAATGCTAGGCAAATACACAATATTGTTCAAAATCTCATGTTGCCTCTCAAACAATTCGACGCATACGGTACCTTGGGGCCTCTAAAGTGTCTACAGTACTTAGCTTAGCATTCTTTCTAACTAAACTAAAATCATTTTAGGTGCATCATTTTTATATAGCAGTTCCAGGACACTGTTCCTATTATCATATGAACAAAGATTATTTGTAGCTCACAAATCAAAACTTTAACAGAAGAATCTACAATCTTTTATTGGAAACAAATAATCATATTGAAACTTATGTTAGTAGTTGGAACCATTTTGACTCACAAAATGATCAATCATAATATTATGTACATGATTTCCGGCAATAAATAATATAAGTACCATTCCAAGATTGCAAGGAACAACTTTTACTTGTAAGTTACCCAACAGCAAAAAAGTAGCACCAAACAAAGCTGAAGACATATAGATGTACAACAATGATTTAGGGTTGAAGTTGAATAGACAGTACAGTAATGGCAATATAAATTAAGCTAATTCCTATTTCATTCCGCTGTACTATTCTATACTATAATATAGTGTCTATGTAACGTTAACGCTGTAGTTGTTACAGTTTTATATTTTTAAATAAACATTTACACTTAGTTTTAGAACCCATACGAAAACGAATGTTTACTACCTGATTCATTTAATTTATAGAAGTTTTAGGTCTTTTATGTAACTTTAACATATAGACTGGCTTTTCCAGGTGCTTGTAAAAATGTAAGATTACAGTATGCATCGTATCCTTAGATCAATCGCAATTACTTTTATATAAAATACCATCAAAGTTTACAAAAATAACTTCTATATACTAAATTTAAAAACTATTTTACATAGGAAAACTAAATAAACCAAACATCATTAAATGAGCATGGCAATTGCAATGTGAATGTAATTATGTTAATAGAAATACCACCACAGCTAGCGTAGCACTAGCACCATGTTGCTGTTAAAGAAGACAGGAATGTAACAGGCTAATAAATATCCCGAAGACAGTAAAATGACAAACAAAGGCATGAAGTGGGATATCTCTTTACCTTCTACGACTCTGGTGTTTATGCCATTCTATTCACTAGCAAGCAACCATCACCATCGTCACACAATTGCACAATGAGCCTTGCACAATGGACTCAACCAAGTTGACATCCCAAAAGAAAGAAAGCTATGACGGAAGGGCATAATGCTGCAGCTTATACCATGAACCACCCAAAAGGGCCACTAAAAAACTGAAAGGTTGAGAATGAATGCCGTTTTAATTCACTCCTTCTTTTTGGTTTCCTTACCTAAAAAACTACCACAAATTCAGACACTGATGTAAAGTAAATTCTGGTCAACCTCTTTTTTTGTGCGTATTGTTCGTATAATCAAATGTTTGTACCGTTAAAATTGAAAGCGTTACATTACATAGCTACTTACACACAATAGATCCGTGTTTACTAAATTTACCACTGCGATGGGATATGATACGGACTTTCTTTCTTCATTTTGTGATACGTCATGGTTTACATACAAAATTGTGACCCTGTCTAACAGCAGTGTGAATAGAAGAATTGCTTTTGGATGCTTTTATTCTGGTAAAGATCCTTGTTACTCAAAAGGTGATGTGATGGTGATGGAACACTCTTAACTTCTGTCATGTAGACATCAGCAATATGAAATGATACAAAATTCGCTGTTTTGTTGCTCCTTAATTATACAATATTTGCTACGCTTGTTGGATTGCATGAAAAGCAGTCAAATACATAATAGCAGTGTAGACCACCAAACAATCATTCAATTCATTGTATGCTCTTTTACACTTAAGGACGATGAACGCACATACCTTCACACATAATAATACCTAGGTAAAGTACCCATTCCTTTATACACAGAAGAAATCATAGTAAATGAGAAGTGTAGTGGAATGTTTATCTGATTCGTCTGGAAGAAGTCAGTTTGCCACAATAATTCCATACATCAATATCCCAGCATTTAATTAAAATATTTCGTTCATCTTTTATATGTTCTTGGGGTCAAGAAGAAGGTCAAGCACAAAATGAGGGTCAATCGGTTGCATCCTTTAATTAAGCAGATTACACTACTATACAGGATTGTTTTGTGTGTCACTTTGTCTGTTACTGCATGTCTGTCTTAGATAATTATCGTGTATTTCCCCCTACTTTTTGAAGTCAATTTTAAATACTTATCGGGTTGTGTATTATTATTTTGGCGGAGCTATGTAAGTAAAGAGATGTGAAAAATGTTTTAATTGAGTATTAAAACTGAGACTATGACTATGCCACGACCAGAGACTCTGAGACATGTAACATGCAATGTAATCGGATTGAAGTCATGCATAGAGAAAATCCGAATCGGGTTTCAGTGTAACTAGTTGTGTTGAAATTTGACTCAGTCAGAGATATAGATAGCTTATATGTAAAGCATATATACAGCTAGAGTGCTTCAGATCTATTTAGTATTTCATTTCTCGTGTTTCTGACAAGAAGACTACGATGCATGGAAGTAAAATCCTCTTTGGCTTATTAGTGAAGATCAAGCAGGGATCAATTGGCAAACTTTGGCTTGGCAACTCATCTCCAACGCTCAACAAACCGACGAACAACAAAAGAAACGGAATCGTCTCGACGTGACACGACATTCGCTGGTTTTGCTTGCTCTACTTTACAACTTTATTACTTCCTCTTTAATCTCTCGCCCTTTCATCCATATCCCGACAACATCTGTCTCTCTCCACAAAAGAGCAAATTACTTACTCGAGTCCCACTTGGAAAACAAATAAAACAGTTCAAACTCTAGAACTACGGGGTACTTTTGTTTAGTAAACAGCCATGATGGAATTTATAATTGTCGGAACATTTCAATTTGCTAGATTTATTGTTTTACTTTAGTAATACCATTTCCGTACCTAAGCATTGCATGCAGACAAAAAAAACTGTGTAATTAGATCAGCAGAGGTCTATAACGATGATACAGCAAAGTTTGTGTTCCCAATGCACGACGCAGTGTACACTTGAAAACAATTTATTCTGTGTTAATGTTAATGCTCCAGGTATAGTAACATTGTGATAATAAAGTCAGGACTTTTGGTCTGTAGGGAAATGAACCATTTTTGGTTTGTTTGAGATTGGGGCATAGAGAAGCAATTAATTTTTGTTTTCTTCTTCGTTACTCAACCACCTAACGAAACTAAGTGAATTAAAAATAACTCACATATTGAAGTGTCACAACGTTTTAATGCGGAGTCGTGTTAGGTCATGCTTCAAAGCCCTCGACTGCAACTCGACAATAAAAGACGAGCATGTCAAAAATATCATGGAAGAACGGTTGAATGAAAGGGAAGCGAACTGATTTGACTTCTTACGGCATATAATTCATACTCTGTTGGTTCTGTTTCCATTGTAAAGATAGAACATAATAGAAAAAGTCAAAAGCTCTGCGCCTTCTATTCGCAGAGTCAACTCAACTCAACCCCATTAATAGACTCTGAAGATTAGCTTTCAGACTTTACCCATAAATCTTTAGCAACTTTGCCATTGCAACACTTTCTCCCCTCTACTACAACTTCATTTACTAACTTATTTTCATCTTTCTCTGATTGCAAGAAATTCACATAGCCATCAATCTACGAATATCTACGTAATAATGCCTATTATTCACTATAAAAGGTATTATAGCTTTTATTCATTAATTTTACATGTAATCATAATGCAATCCGTGGACAAAGCTATGACAATTAAACGGTTGTTATAGACTGGCAATAAATTCGTTTCTAAATACCTACCTCTTTTATAGCAGGAATTATGTGAAGGATGTACATTTTAAGGTTTTTGTACAATGAAAGAGCAATCTCAATTTAAAAGCATATATAAATTACCTCTTGGTATAATTCTTCATCCGTTGTTAGCCGACATTATTTTATAACCTCACACTCACTCACACACACTCTCCTATAGATCACACTCGCATAACATATCGTACATTTACTACGGTGACGTTGTTAATTGCACGTTGTCAGTCAATCAATAGAAAAGAGAGAGTTCATACGTCATGTAAAGTGACTATTAGACACGTTGAAGTAGACGTGTCTATATAAAATTCGACTATCCTTCATAAAATGCTTCAATAAAACATTTTCCTCTAACACTCAATGGTTCTAGTGGTAATACTATACATAAAAAGGGAATTTCATACTAAAACGAAGGGAATGAGAATACAGTTTGTCTTAAATTATGAGCCTGCAGATCATAAACTACATCACACTTACACCATCACTATGTATAATATGAAACACATTAGAAACTATCTCCTACATTATATATTTGTATGTAGTATCACTTTTAAGTGATTGCGACAGAGTGGAGCGGTTTCTACAGTAGACTTGTAGGTAGAATAAGCATAGAAGGCAGAAGAGGTTGAGAATTGAATGTTGATATGCTGATGCAGCGTATCAAGTTGAGATGGTTATTTTTGTGAGGATATATAGAGACGGACAGACGGATGGACAGATAGACAGACAGGGCCGATAGAGATGGAGAGAGGATGAGATGAGATTGTGTTGCTTGCTAATATATGGGTTGGTTCCACAAGTGAATAATAATTTGGTGGAGGCGCAGGGGCGTAGCGCAAGTAATTTGTTTTATGGTGACAGTTAGGACATTTTAATGATAGTCGGGACATGATAGGGTACGACAGAAAGGCCAAATCCCACAACTGCCACGAATTAAGACCTTTCATGCATTATTCCTCAGTGGAGCGTGTATACTCTTATTCCCACTATATAGTCAAGCAATACGCTATGTATGAGAGTATCCGTCCTTACTATCGCAAAGTTTCTCTACTAATACTAAAATACTAACAGAGTTCTGTGTGAAATTCTACCCAAGACTGCAGAAAACTTTCAGAACAAAGTTTCCCTATATAGAAACCAAAATGTACACCCTATTAAGGTTACTTTATGCACTTTACATCATGAGATCATGACACAGCAAAATACGAACATCATTGAATATGTAGCAAAATACCATTTGTTTAATAATCTTCACAAATGTACACAAAAATAAGAATGTAGTTGCCCATTGTCTTACTTAATATTATTATTGCTATTACCCAACTATATTATTATAAGCATAAACGTAACACCAAATACCAAAGAAAATTGTGTAAAATCATTGGTTTACCTTTACATATACAAATACTAATATCAATTCAGAATAGAATTCTTTACTTTGAAATAGTATCGCCCGTTTTTGGAAAGAATCTGTATATAAATAGGTTTAGAGAATTAGTATTTATATTCTGCTTTTGATACACAGGTATTTAGACAAGCAATGTGAATTTTTAGCACAATCTTCTCAGGCAATGAAATACTAAAATATGATTGTATTATACCTACTTGGAAATATGAAACGCATAAAGGATTTTTGTGTCTCACGACATGACACTAGCTAGTATGCGAAAAGACCCTTCAATCATCTCTATAAAATGGGACGTTCCTTTGCGGGATAATTTATTTGTTTCATGACTCAATAATTCAGTTACCGATAAGTTAATAATATGAACAGAAATCTTCGCATGATAGTCTTTAGTGAATTTCAAGACATTCTCTCGACTGACTTAACTGTAAGCTTCGAACTTTACAGTCACAAATCAACAGCAGAATGTGTGAAACGTGTTGCCGAACTTGCTGCGCTGAGAACAAAGCACATTATGAGATTTGCATATAGATCCGTAATTAAGGTTAATTCTGAAATATTTACAGGATGCCAAAAGCCATAGACAAAACATGGTGTTTTGTTTGCACTCACCATAATTTTCATGAGAGCACACTTTCCTCTACGGAATAACAGAATAAGTTAGCGATAATGTCAGAATGGGCATGACATAACATGCCTAAACTATAAACACTGAAGAAGTCAAGTCTATAATCCGTACTAGTACTATCTCACCTGTAGTATACAAATCCAAGTCGTATAAAGCATTTTCTGTGCTTATATCGTGCTAAGTATAATCCTACAATTTCAACCGTAATGTTTGTTAACTTTTGAGAGTAGAGATAGAAGTATAAACCTGCCTGCATTTATTCTGTCTGTATACTCTCTAGCGCTATTTGAGTTCGTATGCTCTAACGAATAACAATCATTATTTTTCTGTTTTTTGCATTGGTCAATATATTTTCCCCCTTCGTGATTAGGATGAAGTGTCTCGTGTGGAATTGACATGATTATCCCAAACCGACAGTTTATGTAGCCAGATATCTTTGTTTAACAAAGTAGGTACATAACTACCATATATTTAAATTTACGTAATATACAGGAAATTCACATGCAGAATTGTGTATAAGTTGTTAAGACACGGTTTCGACTTGCTTCATTTTGATAATATATACACATATGACATAGCATTCGTAAATAAACTTTATCAGATGGTTATCTAACATGCAAGACACCAAAGTAAGCGCACATACTTATAGTAGTCTTCAAAAAACAGAGTTTTTGTATATACAATTTTATTCAGGCTGGTTTAGGGTCTGACTGTGCATTGTACATCTTTTTGTTTGCTGGTCATTCCGACCATAATATCCAAAGGAAAAAGATACACTTAATAAATAAGATAATAACAGGGATGTGAACTGAGGTTTGGATTTTACAGAAATGCAGATGCACATTACACATGCTGAAGTAAAATATGACAGCGAACACTAAACACCAAAGAAGAACGAACTTATTAAGACTGAAGGTTTCAATTAATGATTAAATTAATAGGAAGTCGATATTAAGGCCACTAAAACATAGCATTAGAGTATAACATGCCATTATTAATACACCTCGCAAATACCCTTGGCATGTAGTAGTTGTATAATAGTATGTAGCATGTAAAATGGTAGGTATAAGAGGTAGTAAGGAAAACGAGCCAGAAAATAATAGAAGAGGACTTGGGAGGTAAACAAATGTAATGTAATTTAAAGGTGTACATGTCTTAAGTAAGTAATTCCGACGATCAAACTAAATAAATGGTTTTCCTCTGTGTGTCGCCCACCAGGTGTCAAACAGGATTTCGTCCAGTGCCAATTTCAGCGCCAATTCAGGTGTTCGGTTTTGCACTTTCTCGACTCTCCGACACACTCCCTTACTAACATACGACCCAATGGAATTTCATTTGATCAAAGTGTTGTTTGTATGGTTTTATGTATCAAGAGTGGTAAGAATGGCTTTAGGCAAGACAACAGAGAAAAACTTTCGTCTGACTTGAATTGACTTGACCGACACGGACCCTACCGCACTAAAGCACGGACTCCTTAAGCTTCGAATGAAAATTAATAATATATGAGATGAGAGAGTGGACCTAAAAGCTAATGGATCTATGCAAGGTGTATATCTTGCTATTTATTCTTTCCTTTATGTCTTAACAGAGAACATGTTACATATATACAAGGAATATATAATAAATTACACATGCAGCTAATGTGATCGCATAGCTAACAAATAAGATAACACGAGTCATGTCGTGTGAGTTTGTTGCTTTGCGGATTTAACAATTCCTCTTAAGTAGTTTAAGTCGGGTCGGCTCTGTTTTTTTCGCCTTGTTCTTTGTTAGAGCCCAACACTGCCACGAACATCGAACACACTCACTGTTACAGATACATCTGCCTTTTATGCAAGTTTCATGGCTGGGGTTTTAAGCAGTAGAGACGTTGTGTGTACAAACAGTTGTTTTCTTGTACATAGTGAATGATATGGTGGTAGAGAAGCTGATAGTGTTGCATAGGTAAGAAAGTGATAGAAAGAAAAACCGGGGGAATTGCTCTGAATTACTAATAGTCTAGCACGATATCAATCATTGATGTCTTCTAGTGGGAATTTGTGTAAGTGTAAGGAGTGTAGCCCACCGATCAGACGAATTAAACAATCCTATTCACACAACTTTGCTTCTTTCCATTGCCCACGTAATCAGATTCAGCTTCCACAAATTGACCGTGATGAATGATGAGACGAAGCTGAATCCGACACAAATAGATCTTCCAATCCCTACTCCCTTCTAGACTATTAACAAGACACTAATAACACTTCTTTCTATATATCCGTCTCACAAACAAATACGAAACATGTACCTATATTTCTATTACGATGATGTGTTACTAGTATAGAGTAGTACGTCACATGTCTATCCAATATGCAACACTCAACTTTATGATATAGTATATTGTAAATGAATACTCACAGATTTATATACAACAATAAGATAAGTTAACGCTTGTATTTATATGTGTGTGTAATAATGTGTAATGATAAAACACATCTACCATGCAGGAATGGGAATTATCTACCAATAGAAGTGTATATATTTTTTGATGGATTCCTACACTTGACAGTCACCGGCATAGTCAACATTTGATAACTGTTAAATTACTGCGATCATTTTTACAGTCCATAAACGTACCTCAATATTGTTTACATAGTTTGTAACACATGATAGGAATAATGCACGTTTATATTTTTATTGTCAGCGAATTAAATTTTTCAACCTACAAACCTATTAGATTCAGTAATCCAAAGAGAATCAGAAGCAAAAAATACCAAAAATAATCGAAAATAGGCTAAATTCTATAATACTTTTTTTCTATTCCAAAAATAGTATTAATTCTGTCTTGCAGTCTAGTCTAATCCTATACGTCTATGTCTTCTATAGATGCATTCCAGCACAGAAATTATTTCATGTAGGAAACAAATACGGTATCATTAACATTTTTTGTCTTGATAAATATTTGTGCAAACTGTAGTATAGGTGGTTAGTATTAATATTATGGTAGTTCACCTTACTGTGTATACAAAAACTTCGTGTTTGCGTATACTAACGAATTTAGAAAGATATTTTATGTAGCAATTGTATGATGTGGTTATATTATAGTTGCTTATTATTAGTAAGTTCATGTTACTTGACTTAGATTGAATGTGAAGCTTTGTTGCAGGGGGTGGTCAATCAAAGTTGATTCTTTTGGAAAATTGAATGTAATGTAACTGAAGATGACATGTGGAGTGGAGGTGGAAGTAAATAAAGTTATAGAACAAGGTAATAATGGTGATACTGATGGATTGCTGAGGTGGTTGACAGAAGTGGAAGTGAAGCGTGACTCCAGGATAACTAAATAAACAATTCAACTTTTACAATAACAGCTTCAAGTTCGATATAGTCAATTTCTATATGAATATTATGTTCTGTAGCCGTGTATGTACATATTTACAATAAATGACTGAGTGTTCACGTAGGCGGAATATTGAATAGAATACCAAATCAAAATAAATACTACAAACAAAGGTTGTGTGAATAGAAGTGTAGGATAGAAGCTGGTTCGGGTTATAAACGAAGATGCATTAGAAAAAGGCTTGTTTCATAATATGCTTGAAGTAGTTACTTGTATTATACTTCTGTGTATGTAAAGGTACTACGTGTATTTTGATGGTTAATAGAATAATGGAGTCTATTGTAGTCAACTGAATCGTAAGTGCAGTGTTAAACATAGCTGTGTATAATATACGAGCTTACTACTAGGATGATGATGAGATGAGACACAGAAAAAGTGACTGGGAGTATGACACTGGAGGCTGTTCATGATGGATGATAGGAGATCATTGGCACTTCATGTAGAAAAATGGTTGGAATCAGTGTTAGTAAGATGAATGGCTTTCACTCAATTATTCATTGAAAAGGCAAAAGGTGCAGGGAAGCCAAGAGGCAAGTTTTAGTGAAGTAGACACCTAAAGTAAAACTCCATTATGTGCATATCACACAGACTGAGTGACTTCTAAAACCAAAACTCTAAGTTGTATAGATTATTAAGGATTTTTCTTTATGATCTTTTAGCTGTACTTTTATAGCGCTATGCTTAATGCGCTCTGTTCCTGTTCTCAATTTCTCAAGTCAGAGTAAGAGCACTTTATACATCAATACCCCGGCGTAGATTAGAGGTAACATCTTTCTCTAACAATAAATTTGCTCTTCTATCTTAAGCTTTACTTTTCGAGACGAGGATTTTCTTTAGTCTACATCTGGAATCCGCCGAAGTGCAATTTAATAATGTGGTAGAGTATATACCAAAGGATTGAATGCCTAAAGGTTAAGCTAGAACATACAAGACGTTTCATATTTGATCGAATTATAATATGATTTTTTTAAAGAATACAAAAATTGCAATGCTACAGTAGATTTTTCAACTGCCTGTACTTTGTTAAGCACTAGCTTCACAGTATAGAAAATAAAACAGTTTGGGATTAAATGGAACCCCGAAAAATTTGATAGCGTTATTTGTTACTTTGTGAATATTCTTGATGGATGAGGTTGCTGATGTGAGAATTTTTAAAGAAAATTTAATGTCGAATGTTTATACGTATTGGATTTTAAAGAGGGAAGGAAAGGTCCTTTTACGAGTGCCTTGAAGAAACGTGTGAGGAAGATGAGAATTGCAATAACAATATTTCTCCGAGTAGACGACGACTCAATTTCCAATGGATGGGGTGTTTTGTTCTGGATATTATCATGGAAATCATGCCCCCTCGTCTTATAACATTGTTGTACGGGATTATTCTTAAATTGGGTGAATTGAATGCCTTCGCCTCTCCGGACTGTAAAATGCCATGTAGGAGGTAGCGATAGGAGCAATACTGCCAGTTTCACTGAGCCGTGTAATTGGATAGCTTGCAGAAAAGGGAGTTTGATCAAATCCGACATGGTAACGATAACGAAACGAGGGAAAGGAACCGACGTATGCCACCTTCTATACTACACGTTCTCTTCTAAATATATTCCTGCATTTCTATCCCTATACAAACACACACACAACTACAGCTATAATATGCACCTACTTTAACTCGACTGCCACTATTTTACTTTCCTTTCTTTCCTCGTCTCACCAAAACTACTGACAGTGACTTGACTTGACCATGTATATGTACAACTCACCCACACCCATCAACCAACTCGAACAACCAACAAGACCCTATAAATAAGTACCAGCGCATTTGTATATACAGAAAGCTCGAAAAAAAATTATATCTGTTACTTTTATTTTGTTGGCTCCACTCAATGAAGTTAAATTCAACAGAACAAACTCAGAGAATGCTTTCCCTTTGAATTTCTCGAGTTCATCTCTGTCGATATTTCTTTCTCGTGATTTTGGCACTCGTTCAGTTATTCCATGGTGTGGAGTAATGCCATAGTGCGTATGTACATTCGCTGATAAACTATAGACACTTTTTACAATAGTATTATTGTAACTCACGTCCTATCTCCTTGCACTCCATTTTAAAAGTCCAACACTTTTATTTTCCACCACTGCGTAAATTGGAAAATTCCAATTCTGACAAGTGTGATCCCTTTCCTCTATCCACACCGCTCTACAGATTTACTCTGTCTGTTTTCCAATGTTTTCCCTGGCAGATTTCACACTCGCTTCCTCCATTTGTTACTTCAACCAAACGCCCAGTCAATTGTGTGTGCAACCGAAAAGAAAAAGTTTCTTTTCTTACATACTCCCTCGTAAACTAAAAATATATTGTCTTAAAAAACTCAATGCATTTTAATAGAACTCATGCTATAGATATACATACCTCTTTCATTGTGCATTTAAAAAAATTAATCTGAAAGAGAACCACGGATTAGCTATACGATTCATCAAAAAACAAAATATGCAACTATGTTAAAATACTGAAAGTACTTGAACTTAATTTTGAATTCATGTTCACTTGAACTAATTATTTTTGAACTTATAAATAATACATAACTACTAACTGACAGCCGAATCGTTTCAATCCCTCCCTACTGATGAGGGTCCCATTGTAAGTACGAATTAACACAGATAAAAATGTTCTTTCGACTAAAAGTACGCGAGGAAAGACAATATTTCTATACTATTTAGGCAGCATCATATTTTATTTAGTTAGCTCTTATAGTAGTAGAGTCATTTTGTTGGTTTAAAGTTTAAAAAGAGTCTCACAAATAAATGTAATAACATCAAAGAGGAGAAGAGAGGAGCATTGATTGCTAACACGAAGACAAAGTCCTTCTAACGCGAACAGGGAATTTCGCAAATGGAATTTTCGCATTTGTGACGACTTAGTATCCGTAATGGAAAATATCGATTGAGAAATGAGAGGAGAAGAAAAGTGGAGTTGAGTTGAGAAGGATGTTCCATGTTCCCTCTGATCCCGAACTCAACCAACCAAACCAAACGGAGGAAACAGTAGAGTGGAAAGGACGACGAGAAGAGTACGAGGCAATAGCAATAGGCAATTGCATTCAGGCAAAGCCTACTCAAGTAACAGGGAGGAAATAACAGTGAAGAGCCTGACTGAGTAAGAGTCACTTCGGTGTAAATCTGCAAAACGATGCGGGGAAGGAGGAAATTGAAAGGAGAAAGCCAAGAGAAATGAGATCGGCCCAACTCCTCTCATCCCACGACTAGTAACACCAACTTCGTCTGCACATATTATTTCCCATTCTCTTTCAATACTCTCACTATATTACCAATCCTATTACTGCTCTTACTTTCATATAGGTACTTCCACATAACATTCCATATACCAAACATCCTTTTATAACCAAATATTTTATATCCCTACAATCAAACCTTACACCTACTTCTTCTCTGTGGTTTACTACTTATTACATACACATTGTTATACACATACGGAAATACCCAGAAGAATTTACTACAAGTATATAACTATAGTAGTACTTCTTGCATTGGAAAATACACTACTTTTGAAACTTACTTTCCTAGCTTTGAAACAAAGAATTTATTGTGAAGTTTTAAACAAAAATCAAAAGTTTTAAATCTACAAGAAAGGTTAGATGACAACTGACAAGTATAACTTCCGTTTTCAGCAAATTGTTTATTAGCGTAAGCCACTTTATAAGAATGGTGACCACGTCTGTCTATCGGTCAGACTATAACGATACCATATTACTCAAGTTTAATTTAATTAATTTACACCATCATGTAAACAAAAATTACCTATTAAAGCTCTAAGTAAATATTATTATCTATTGATTTTAGTAATTATGGGAGTTAATTTCCCCCAACTCTGGCGGTAAAGTAATTGTTTCCTCTTTCAGTATTGCAACTTTTGTTTTTATTCTTATTACTGAAATTTTTTACATAAGATACTTCATGGTGAGTAAAAAATATTTGTGAAAAGGTGGAGAGTATCTAGAGTATGGATAGAACTTTGGGATATTTTTTACGCAGGTGGATTTTGTACAAGAGATAATATAATAGTCCGTTACCATAAACATCAACTGCGATCATTTCCTTTTGTTACGACTCTGTCCTCGGAGTTCCATTATGCATTCAATATTCATCAAATTGTACAACTATCTTGACTTGAATGTGATATAAACCTTAATGATATGCAGACAGACACATCGACGTCTCTAGAGCTTCACTTGTATGAAAATTAGCCGGGTAGGCTGCGCCTTGTTGGTGTGCAGCACTTCTAATCCTCTCTACTTTACATTTCATTTCCTTTGCTTTGCTTTAGTTGGCTACTGCCCTGTCTATTGCTTTCATTTTCTCAGTCGTGTCATGCCGTGTCGACTTCTCGTGTTTTTGTGTTATATATAAAGACGAGGAATTACATGACTCCATTTCGCATTCAAGAAGTATATGTATTTATATAAAGCATATCACCTCTATAGTAGACTTTATGCTTCTCTATTAGTTGCGATGTCTGTGTGCATGTAGCATGATGTAATATAATCAAAGTACAAAGTAAATAGCTTTGTATTCTCAACTCAACTCTTGCATTCTCAGCAGTGGAAGAGACCCCTTTGATAATATGCTAACATAATGGATGCTCCCACATCTATAGTAATCCTATATAGTAGTGTTATCAAATAGCGTATCATATCTTCGTTCTTCTTCATGTAATTCTCATGATGATAGTTGATGTCTGGGGAAATGGGGAAATCTACAGAGAAATGAAAGCTTGTCCACGTCTTCGTAAATTCGTAAGTGTAACAACCAAACAGAATTACTCTCAAGGCTTTATAATTTTGGAGGAAAAGAAATGCAAATAGGTTTTCCTCCATTAAATTCTTTTGCCGCCTTCTCCTTGCATGCGTAAATGAGCTGTGTAGTTTGAGGCTAGAAAAATGACAAAATTACTCAATGAGCAGTCAGAATGACCTGACATTCGCGAGAGCTTGAAATTAGTTGGGGTGAAAAGGGGAATGACTAACTATACACTGCATCAACTTGATGACACCATCTCTCTACTGATGGGTCTTCAGAATTTCCTCCAATTTAAATCCAAAATAAAATGTACAAAGTATCATGTAACTTTGCTTTTATACTAACTGCTAATTATGAACACAACTATACACAGGCTACACATTTGCCTAGATAGTGATAAAAGTGCACATTATTCCGTACCGCATTCCGTTATGCATTGTATGAAATATCATTTTATTTCTTTCATTTCCCTGCTATATAGTACAGTACAGTCTAATGTAGCTTTCATCCTTTGCAATTAAAAATTTGTCGCAAAAGGGAGAGTAATAAGTGGCAGGTACCTACTAAAGCAAATTATTAGTCGTGCGAAAGGTCCTAATTTTTCTTTTTATTCAACTGCAACTTCCGTGTTATAATATGATATGCTTCTCCCGGTCAGTCACACATTTCATTTTCAAATATTTTGGATACTCTCACAGATTTATAGGTTAATTAAGTTAATTTCATATTGGATAGATTCGTGTAGAATTTTAAATAATAAACTTACCGTATGAGTTTGTTTCGTGTTTCTTGCGCAGTTTTAAAACAGTGTAATACAGTTGAGATCTTATTTTTACTACTTGTACTTATATATGTACTTGTATTATCCCAAAATGATTCGTGTATAATGCCATAATGTTATTGGTATAGTATGAACAGTATAATATGCAATATATTGCTACTCTAAAGAAAAAAATAATTGCATTTTTAATACATTTAAGTGTCAGTTGGGTTTTCTAGTATAGTTATCTACCTATCTAATTTACAAAGGCAAGTATTATGCGTATAGCATAAAACTTAATAGTTAATTCACTGAGAATGATTCGAAAATGTGTCAGTGCGGACCACCCTGAATTGTTTCTTTTATGCATGTGCCATTGTTAGGTAGTATATTTTTCACGACGCCAATTGACTTACCTTTCGATAAAAGGACGAGGGATGGAATAATAGAAAAAAACTCTATCTATATACACCGAAGGTATTGTCATGTTACAATGCAACTGCTGTGAAAGACATAGCACACAATACGAACAACTCAATTATTGTCAATAAATAGAGAGAGGGTGTGAGTGCAATAGTCACAGTCATATAAAATGTACAACGTACCTAACCAGCATAATATAACGGTGTTTCTACTTTACAATGTAACTGCGTCCTACTTGGGTAATAAGAATACATCCATCCATAAATAGCAGATAAACTTATATACAGATAGAGTCATTTAGTAATCTAATAATACTACAACTTAATTTGATCCACTCTTGTGTACACAAATCTTCGTTGCACAATTTTCTTATTTAGTATATCCATGGAAGACCATGCTACTTTTTATCATAGATAAGACACAGTAACAATAGCATAGATAGAAAAAAATTTGTCAATTGCAAATCATCGTAAAATTCACAACGTTTGTGTTAGGTGCATTAGAAAAGGTAATGGGAGAGGTGATCAGTTAATCTGTTAATATTGAGTTAAAAATTAAAGTTGTGATAACAATTAAATGCAAGGGCAACGTAATTATTAGGAATATAATATGTAGGAAATAAATTTCCTATATATAGTTTGCCTGTTTATGGATACAGTTTTCTTACCGTGAAGTTTATAAACTTATAATTTGAATTGAAGGAAATGTTTATTTTCAAGTATTCCACGAAGAAGGATTGTGTAGTCTATCCGTCTTTGGGTTTTGAGAGAAGCCAATACAATCGGCGCCTTGGAATACTACAACCAAGCTAAAAGCCAGAAATTTTTCCCTTTTTGATGTTTGTATGTTTATAAGATGAGAAAAAGCAATAAGGATGACTGCGTCGAAAAATTTCCAATTCAACAACTGATTTTGACTTACAATTAGTATAGAAGATGAGGACACATGATGATACACATACAAAGTTTCGATATACAGCATGCATGAAATGCAGGGGCATATCTGTAGAGAAAAGAGGCAAGCGACAACTTGTGTTCCCAATGCGGAGGAGACTGACTGACAGACGTGGTCTCTTACTTTCTTCATAAAGCAAAAGTTAAAAACTTCAGATATTATTCTACTCAAGTCAGCACATCACTTGTGTATGCTTGTGGCTCTCACTACTCTAATCCTAATAACATAGCAGACTGAATATAAAAAATCTCAAATTCTAATATTGAGCGTGGAAGCGTTGGGTTTGTAAGTAAAAAGCAGGAAGCTACATCTTTGACTTGGTGTGGCTGTGGCACTCAATACTTTCCGAGCAGCTGGTGCCAAAATTTTTCAATAGGATGTTGGTTGACTGCATAAAAAGTGAAGAAATGAATAGATTGTTCAATAAAATTGACTTGCGGTCCCTGTGTCGGATCTTTTCTTTAAAAGATAAAATGTAAAAGAAATTCCATCCTAAAACACACAACACGACCTGATCTTTGACTCTGACTATGCAGTGTGTACAAGCGTACACAGTTTAGTACTCCTAGTGTGTCTCTGTCTAATAATCTCATGTATAATGTAATGCAACAGACTTATGGACGAAATTGCTCCGGTAAAGTATGTATTTGCAAAAAAATACCTTAATCGAATTTTCATTTTCTTTTAGATAGGTATTGCAGTAGTAGTAAAATGCAACTCTTTCTCTAACAAAAGTTTCTCTAGCAAAAAACTTAAAATGTCTACAAAGTACAGTACTAATAATATTTGTTCCGCCACACACACAACAGATTGGTATGGGCGAGAGCAAACCACAAGTTATTAAATCATAGCTCAGCGTCACCACGATGTTTTCTCAGATGAGTTTGTGGTGCCGTGTGTGTGTGTGTCATCGCGTAGTCAACTTACTACACTCTGCATTGCTTTCCTTTCTTTCATCCTTTACTTCATCATTATAAGGTCAATTTCAATTTCAGCCAGGATATTATTTTTTTCCTCACTTCCTATGTAAAAAAGAATGATGTCGAAACATACTAAGTATGTAGCAGTTCCTATCCAGACGACGAGAGCCATAAAATCCACAACCAACCGTCTTATGCCTATAATCTCAAGTTACTACTGCTAGAAACAAACCATGAGACACACACAGACATAGCA
Source organism: Pogonognathellus flavescens (assembly GCA_019776165.1). Taxonomy (NCBI): domain Eukaryota; kingdom Metazoa; phylum Arthropoda; class Collembola; order Entomobryomorpha; family Tomoceridae; genus Pogonognathellus; species Pogonognathellus flavescens. The sequence continues at coordinate 41,428 of JABASD010000323.1, read as the reverse complement.
CAGCAGCAGGGCAAAGGCAATACATTCATATTAAATCGGACGATGGTTCTTTTCAATGAGTTTCACGACTGCTGCGTTATAACTGCCAACCTAAATATCTCCATCCTCCTCTCCAGAAAGGTGCAATGACTATACTAATGTCGTTTTTTGTAAATTGAAATGGATAGAAGAACGGCATTTTTCCTGAAGATGACTTATTTAAGTGGTAACTGAATGTAATGCAATTATGTAACGTAGTAATGTTTAAATGTCTACATTTCTACACTGCTCTGCTACAATTTCAGAGGTACTTGGTTTATATTAGTCAAGTGGTGGTGGTGCATAAAGATGCAAGGGGAGAACAGCATAATATAATTTCTGCGGTTTCTGCCGCCAACTTATTTTCACCGTGGTAGACCCGAGCAAGTTGTTATTTCGTTATTATTATTAGGCATTAGATTACAGGACGGCATAAGTTGATGGTGCCATCAATATCAACATTTATTTTATGCCGCCCTAAAATTCGACGGTGGCCTATTCTGACCTGACCAGAGTGCCTTATGGCTCTGTTTGTGTGGCGTGGCGTGCCTAGTAGTTGATGGCTCATGGACTCCTTTCCGAACGTTTGCCGACCTGCATAATAAACCAATAAATCCCTGTAAATGGTCTACAATCTTCCAAGTACTCTTCTTTGATTTTCTCATCTCAACTGAAATAAAGTTCTCTCCTACTGTTCTATGAAACATTTGGAATTTGTAATATGTACCTATACATATACTCCTTTACTCTTTACTTTGCCCTATAAACAATTGCAATGTAGTTCATACAATATTTCACGCTCAGATTCCTGAACCTTTTCATATTATGTACCAGTACCAGCAGATTCTTTGGAGAATCCACAACTTTTGCTCTTATTATTATCATCCGCAGTTTTCAAATGTTCTTTTCAATTGGAAATTCCACTTCATTCGATTGACACATAATATAATATAATGCATCTACATGTACAAAATATTTTTATTTATACAAGTACATTTTTTTCTAGATCTCACAATTCACAAACATAAAATATCATTATTGAGTAGTTAAACTTACACTTGATAAATACATACATATAACCATTACTACGGTAGTTTCTTATTTGCAGGTGTTTACTTATTAGAAATGCTGAAATAGTTTAGAAATGTCTTTAGACGAGGTAAGGTAAAATGTTTTCTGAAGAAAGTATAAAATGAATCAATGATAATGATAACCAATGTTAATACTGATACTTTAAGTTTATTTTTTGTTGATACCTTGTTTCTTTCTATGAAATAGCAAAACTGTCTATCTAAAACTGAATGTGTCTGAAGTACAGTACAGATATATACTGCAAAAGATTAATTCCACAGATGTTACTCTAACAATTCTTTTTATGGATTCAAAGTATTTATGATTATGATACACATCCATACACATTTAAAAACGCAATCTTAGTATCTGTATGTGTTTGCCTGGACAAAGAGATCAAAATGTTCGAAACCTGTGTTTGCACTTGTCGCACGAAGTTGTAATATTGTTATTGACATACTACAAATTTATTCAGCATGTGAATGTGTTCATGCCTAAAGATGTTTTTTTATCATAAGTGAGTACAGCGTATATACGCACAGTCTGTATGTAAAGATGACAGAAAGGTATGTAACTATGATTGTATTAATTTAAATTAATTATTTCTCATGTTTACCTCACATGTTTTAACGAACATAGTAATTTGTTTGTCACACTTTCAAGAAAAATATTCTGTCTTACATTTGTCTGTAGGCTAACTTACAAGGAAAATATTCTGTGTCGGTCTGTCGGTAGGCTCACGCGTTTACAAGGAAAATATTCTGTTTTACAGGTATAAAATCTACAAGTTTATTAAAAATGTTATTTTTATCGGCAATTGGCAAAGAATGCATCTGTGTGGTTTTCCTGTACTACACAGATTCAGTCTATAGGTACAGATATAGCTCTTAGCTGAGTACTAGTCAAGTTACTTTTTTTATGGCGAACTGACTTTTTATATTTAAGGATAACAAATAGGGGCTAATAATTCATACCTGTAATGGTGTAACCTCATGCTAACTTTTTCCTTTATCCACTGTGTACACTTTAATTTAATATTTCCTATCCTATCCAACACTGAATTTATTTATGAGGCATGACGACTCATTTTTATTGTTTTGCTTTGTGTTCCAGATTTTACAGCTCATTATTTGTAAAGAGCTATACAGCAGTATCACATAATGCTGCTGAAATCTCTTATTATAAACTGTGGTCTCTTTGCAGGTGACAGGATCTGAACATAGATTTACTGTTACACAAGTAGTACATAGCATTATTTAATTGGCATTGCATTGGTGGCTTTTGATAAACCAAATCATGTCATGCCACAGCAAGACTTGTGTAGGTATAACAGAAAATTGAAAGTTAATTATTAAGGAGAGCATCATTGCTTTATAATATTACATAAATTCTTCTGGAAATTCAAAATTGATTATAAAAAGTTAGTAAGAAATTCTGATGCAGGAGCGAGCACAGAGATGAGATAGGATATTTCAGTCGACACGGCAGTTTAAGTGCTCATCAACCTTTAGCCAATAAAAAACTTTCCGTAGAATGTAGCAGGCGAGGTTTGATGCTCTTTTCTTCTCAAGTTTGCTCCAACTCATCATTTTCTTATTCTAGATTCATTCTAGAAACAAAAAGACAAGTTTTTAATTTATAGCCCTCATAAATTTCTTTTGACTTCCTGTGGCTTTGCGGAGTGTCACAATCCTACTCTTCAGTATTATCAATAACTTGATACCTTCTTACACTCCAACCAAGTCATGGCCAAGAGATAGTAGAGCACTACATGTCTTCCATCGTATCAACTCCTGGTAGTTCTTCTTTCCATTTCAGTTCCCTTTCATCCTTCTACTTCCTAATATCCATGCAGACATTTTCCTTAACCCTAAACCTGGGTTCGTTTCGGTACGCGGTGGTAGGTGTAGACTCTATTTGTTCATGTCAAATACATTTTCCTAAGTAGTATTTCACTACTGTAACCCACCAACATGAAATGTGGTATTATAAAAAATACACACTTATAAACCCACAATTAGAGTTAATAGATGCAGAAAGTACCTTGTAGGTAACTTTTCCTTTGCTTAGTCTTATATGAAAGTATTCTTATAGTAAAATGAATGCCAGATCCCATTATAAACATGTATGTGCATATTCACATGCACCTTAGTATTACAATCTTTAGGTTCCTTCTATACATGTTAGAATAAATAAATGAGAAAGAGTTTATACTTTGTTGCTCTCGTATAGAAAATGCGATATGTATATGTACGCAAGCAATGCAAGGGATATGTATTAGGAGTAGGATTTTATGTTTATATATTATATTTATCCAAAACTAAATATCCTAGCGAGTAGATTAGTTAATAAGGTTCTAATCTTATTAGTAGTTAGGGTGCACCTCCTATGGACTTTACTTTCGAGACAGTGAATGACTTGTATAATCCCGGAAAATGAAAGGGTTCATACACTCACTCGCTGTTTTGTATTAGGGATTCCAGATAGTTTACAATTTGCATCATTATAGGAATAGGTGCGTGAATTTAGTAGCTAACATAAATGTAAGTTTGTAATAGTAATGAGTAAAGATGCTAATTTACACAAAGTAGAACTTTTTTGGCATAAAATAGTATAGGTGCAATGCAATAATAAAATCAATCTCTCAAAAATCTATATATCGTGTTAAATTTCGAAAATATTTTATTTACAATATAATTACATACCCATATGAAATATGGAGTAAGAATAAAACATGATTAACACAAAATACACGATTAATGTCAGTGCATGTAAACTAATTAGATCTACGAGTAATTGAAACATCCATGTGTTAAGTCAGTCTATTTGATCGATTCCTTGACAGATGGTCGTAAGACGAGAGGAGGAAAGATGTATATTTCTGGAGCAACTCTGGACATTGACTTTTGGTAGAAGCCACACTTTAGAGCTTGCCCTATTATTCCAAATCTCCTCACTCTCCATATTCATTAAAGTAGACTAAGAAAGCACTAAACATGTAGCAAAGTAGGTATTAAAATAAAATATGGATGCACTGTTCTATAACTCCGTGGCAGTTATGCACATTATCAATTATTCAAATTATCCCGTGGAGTCTTTACTTCTTAGAATTATGAATTGCCAGACAGGTCAAGCAAAACAAAGCAACGCCATAAGAGAGATGTGTTTTATCGCAGTTGAGCTGAAGTCGAGTTACGTGTAAATGCATAGTGTTAACTTCACATAACATACATTGTTACAAAATCATAGCCTTTATTATTTTAAAACCCCCTTCTTGGAGAAGTTTGATTTGTTTTCATGTAATGTGTTGTGTAGCTACACCTAAGCAATGAGTTCGCTTGAAGTTAAAAGGACGTCTAATGTTCTGAAGAGGTTGTGTTGTGTTTAACATGTCGATGCAGCTAAAATAATAGCTTGACTAAACAATTCGGCATTGTCTGACAGCAGAAGAACACAAGAAGAGCACACTAAATAGAATTAGATACTCCATATAAATTGCTGTAGGTAGATATTATGGAGATGCCGGTAGAGCATTATTATGCTTGTATTAGAAGGCGGTGCGGAGACAAGCAAACTATTTGAGAGCCGTTAGCACTCCAACCGACCTGTGATTTCAGATTCAATTATAATGAATATTCTCCACACTACTGCAACTTGTCATGCCTCAAGCGAAATATTCTCTCCCCACTCCAATCATGGCTTCGGAAATCTGTGCCTTTGTTGTGGTGTGTGATGCATTATTTCTAAACACTTGATAAATAGTCTCTTAAAATAATGTGAACACTTCTACACGTACACACATCATTGCCCAATGTAAATAATACACATAGAACTCATCCACAACCAAAGCAGCATGCATCTGAATGAGATTGGGAGAAAGCATCAATCATTTCCTATGTCATTTGATTGCTTAATCGAATGACATCACAAAAGCATAACTTTAAGAGACACAACATTATGTAATGTAACCCTCAATTTCTATGTACTGTCAGTGTCAATATATGCAGACTATGCGAAAGAATTTTATTTCAACAATATACCTATTTATTAATGTTATCAAACAATTAATTGTCATTTGCAATTCTCGTAACAGGCAATATGGTTATTAAAAGTTACATAAATAGTTATAAGCCTATAAACCCATGTATTGTGATGTAAAGAAAACCTTAGACCTGTATACCACAAAATGTTCAAAAATTAGCCGAAGTTTTGTAATTCTGAGACAGCTTTAAAATTGGCCGAATCAACATTTCCTTTAAAGACACAAACATCTTGAATTATAATTGCATTTGACTCTTTCGTATTTTCAACTGTCAACTTTGCAGTTCGTATAACCTGCTCATTCAATACATTTTTACAACAGTTCTCTCTTGACTCTCTCCGAGTAAGTTGTACGTGCTCCATACAATTATTGTAAATTAAACAATCATTTCTATATAGGTTAATAAAGTAATTAAGTACAATATTTTGTGTGTCTACTCATCTCACTAAAACAAACCTTGACATAAGAGACTACCCGCAAACACACTTATCTACTACATAGGAATACATCTCGCAGGATATGCATTCCTTTATGATATTGTTGGTATGTAATGCAATGTATATATGAAAATGGATGTTATCTAGCTTTTGGATAAGTGCTGCTGTAAAACGCAAGGTTAACGACCACCGTCAGAGCATTTGGCTCCCGGATTTTATTATAAATTAATTACTAACAAGAGAAACAATGAAACCAAGGCGTCAGTAATGTAATGCTTTGTGAAACAACAGCGATGAAGTGTAGAGTGTACTTTGAATTAGGTAGCGTTACTTTTTAAACCTTTTTAGACATGGTTTCTGCGTCTTATATTTTTAATCAACAACTTCTATAGCGGTAAGAGTAAAGGTATTTAAGTAAATTCAAGCCTGCTGATTCAGCTAATCTCATTAACGCTATGGGTGCATATCTGTGTAGAAATTCCATACTGTGAATCATTATTAAAGCGATAAATGTGTAAAAGGTAATGTTTTAATGCTTAAGAAGCGCCTGTGTGTAGGTATGTTTTGTCAATTTTTTTTGGCCTTGTCACGAATCGTGTTTATTAAAAAAATTCTTCTCGATTTTGTGTAAAGGAATAATACAGAGAGCAATCAAACGGAAAAAAGTTGACCTAAGGAATTAAATTCCAAGTCGACTCAACTCACTCTTCTTCAGTAGTCGTTCTCGTTGCCACTGTACTAATAGTAAATTGTTTCCGATTATTTTCTCTCTTGGATATTGGTTATTGCTGTGAACAAGTTTTCTTTTGGTTAATCGACGCAAGAGAACTGGCAAGACGAGAAGCTGAAGAGGCACTGCGTATATAGCGGCTATGCTATATGCAATCTGTCGCTCAGGGCACAGGATTTACAGAAGTATCTTTTCGGGGCATTGTGTTTATTGTATTTGACTGATGATAGCAGTGGTGGTAGTAGCAGTGTTGTGGTTGATTCACTTGATTCTCTTGGTAAAGTAAATTAGTTATAGGTAATTCATATAAAATGTAATGTGCATTTTCCATTTGGAAGATTGTATAAACACCCTCGTATCGTATATTATTATAGGGATGAGAAAATTGGACTCAGTCAGTCATTCAGACTAGACAAGCTTAAGAATTAACTAACAGACTTCGACGATGATTTGAAAGCCAGCAGGTCAGCCCAGCCTCCAGTCATCTGTACATCAACAGTAGCCAGAACACCCAAAAACCGCAAAAACTAATTTGATTGCAAATGTGAAATAAATGTATAATAATTTCATCAACAGGTAGCTTAAAGTTACCTTATGACAGTCAGATATTGCATTTAACATTTTTCTCGTTCTTTCTACATTAACCTTACTCTATCATTATCATTATTAGAATCACGTTCATAATCATGCTTGCATAGTATCCAAAATCGAATCAAAACATAGAAATCTTAACATTATGTGCTTTAATATAAGAATCTCTATACTACCACATTACAAATAAGTCTATACCTATATTGCATATACTAGAAAGGTATATATCCTCATTATTCGTAATAGTAATAGCCACTAAAGTTCGTACTTTATCCTTGCTACGGATGCATTTCAAAATACCATGCGTATAATATTTCTGTATATCTGTATAATGTAAGAGAATAGCAAATGTATTGCATGTAGGTACAGTATCGTCTCCTGGGTCTCCTTGTATGTAAAACATCATGCAGAGATGTAAACAATACAAGAATATTGCATACTAGCAGATATTCATTAGTTTGATGTGCCTACATAAACAATACGTGGTTAAGGTAGATATGATTTCATTGCTGCCACTACGCCAAGACTGTAGTTGTAAGTGTGGAAGTGCAATGTTGTGTATGTACATGTGAAAACGCTTTGGATTTAAATTCGCATATAATTCTAGTATGATAGAGGTATCTACGTGAAGTTGCATGTAGCTTGAAGGTGTAGGGAATGAATATAATCAAAACTTAATTTCAGTTCTTTATAAGATCATTTCGTAAAATGTCGGCATCCTGCTTTCAAACTAAAAGAATGTAATTGGATTCAATATTACTGATTAGTATGTGCCTTGATTCCTCTAATAGCAATTGATCTAAGGAAAAAAATCTTAGGTTGAGGTATACAGACTCTGGTTTCAGATCAAACTCCCTCCAATCTTAAAGTAAAAGCCAGTAGCCAAGCGAGAACTACTGATACATGCACTGACTCATAGTTTGTATGTACGAATTGGTAGGTGTGTAGTCTCAGATTAGTGTTTGGTCATTCCATCCCATAAAAGTAACTTGAGATTTGATCTTTTGTTGTGGTTGACCAGACTAAAGCCAAACTACCACCTTACGCGTCAATTTGATTAGATTGCATTATGCAAAAAATAATCAAGGTGGAGATTCAATACCAGTTTTATTACAAGTTCCTATACGTACTGTGTGCATCCGTATTAAGTATCCGAATAATATTGTACTTTGTACTTTCCACGTACTGTACACACAGCTAGTGTGTAATATTACATGGGTATTATAATGTTATTATAATTATAGTTTCGAAATGCAGGATTACCTAACATAATTTATTTATGGTTTTACACTGACTCTCGGTAAAATGTAGTTATTTTGAGAATACTTTGACCTTCAGTTCAGTAGTTTTAATTTTTGCAATTTGCTTTGAAGACGTATTATCCGTGACAAGTGTTCACGATTCCTTTTAGCAGTTTCAGTTTTCAAAAATATTCATATTATATTCTAATTAATTATTAGGTTAACAATGTTTGTACATACAGATAATAGAATGTATGCTTTGAATGAGTGTGCTGTGCGTGTCAAGTTTAGGTGTAGGTAATTTATGAACATTCATTTTGCATGTTTAATAGCAAATTGTATTAAACCTTCTCATTTAACTAGCATTTCTTCAAAACTGGCATTTCACCGGTAAGATTGACAAGAGGTTGCATAACATGTCTAACAAAAGTTTGACGAGAGTACAGTATGACAGTAAAGCTGTCAATTGAAGCTGCACTACACTATGTATATATATTTACTATTACTCTATGTGCCTTTACCAATTGGATCTAAATGTTAATTTGTAGACATAATATTCTAAAATTAACGAAACATAAGGAGCGACAGCAAACACTCATTTTGGCGTTTAGTTGTAATTATTATTTAGTGCCTTAATTAATCAAAAAGATATGTATATGTAAAATGAATGTGTTTTATTTACAAACACCAGCAACATTTTACTTGCTTATATTTGAGTACAAACCTTGGTAGTTTAATAATACATTGTGATTGCCAAGTAGAGGTATAATATTTTAGCTAAGCTATAGCCCACATATATATTAAAAAATTTACTTCATTAATAGACATATGAATATTTAATATTTAAATTAAACACACTTAACAGGTTTGTACGCGTATTTGTAGACATATTATATCCATACATCAGTTGGAGTTGCTAATTGTTAATAGTTTCACGCAGGCATATATCTAAAAAGTGCAAAAATTCAAAGCTTACATAGGTATAGGCTACATATAGGTAGCCTATAGGTATAGGCTACACTACGAAAGCTGCAAGACCGTCTGACCTAATGGACAATAGTATTTTTGTATGGAGACATGGGAATTTATATATGTATACTGAATCACAAAGAAAAAGTCGTTGAGACATAGTGCGTATTGCCATAGATGGAAAGAACCAGTAGTCGAAGTTCATTATCTAATGGATGTTGAACAGAGGTGAGATGATAATACGATGTGATACATAGACGACTAGACAAGACAAGTCAGTTTTAAATCAAGATTGACTAGATGGATGGAGATGGTTTGAAGAAGATGGATTCAAATTATTCCATAAAGCGATTAATAATACAAACCACAGCTTAGCATCATACACTATTATTATCGTAGCTTCCAGTAGCCACCGTGAAATCTTTAGATACATAACTACAACCTTCGCAAACAATATAATAATCACCAGCCCAATCTTTGAACTTCATATCATGACTACTATGGTAAGTACCTCTCCTGCAGGAATAAGCATAAGTATATGCACATAATGATTGTAATAATAATAATAACACAATAAACGACCCCATCTCTAGTATAAGTGTGGTGGATGTACCTCTAAAACTAACCCTACCCATTCTCATTACTGTAAGTTTCTCCAACTAAACTGAAAGCGATTCTCACATTTGCAAAGTTTAAAAGCTGCAAAGCCTTCTTACAGTCAACAAAATCCACCGTCGATATAACATTAATTAATTTTTAAAATTCCTCTTATATTTTTAGAGAGGAATGAATTCACATTAAGCAATAACGTTACATAAGGATAGTTAGGATAGTGCTTCTGTATTTTGGCTTCTGAATTTTATGCGTGTACCATTTATCTGTATTGTACAAAGAGTAATTTACCGCTGTATTATTATATCGCTGAAAGGCTATAGAACAAATTATAGCATGAAATAAAGAAGAACAAACAAGTATACCTACTTACTTTTGTATTGTTGCTTTGAGTTCATCTTGATCTTTACTTTTTCTCATACCTTGTTCGTGGTTGTCTCGTTGGTTGTTACTCTTGTTTATCCGACGATAACATCAAGACAGTAAGTAAGAATGACTGATAGGACTATGACCGTGTGATTTTCATGGTATTCATCTAAAACACATACTCTATGCGTATAAAATATAGGTATAATTTGCTTATACGCATTACAAACATGTAAATACCCAAATACCTGTGTAATGTTTAATGTACCTATCTCTCTTTTGTGAATGATAAAGATCATCTTGTCTCACAGGTGGTTCGTTTCATTTCATTTTTCGTTTTATCTCATTTTTTACTTGCTCGTCAGGTCATTTTGTAAGGATCCGGGTTAGATTTGTAGGTTTTCCAACTTATAAGTCGTTCCCGCATAGCATTACATACGCACTAGTAGTAGTCTATCAAAGTTAGTTTTGGTTTTGTTGGCGAATTGAATTATAGTTAAAAATGTGTTTTAATAAAGACAAAATTATTTGTGAAAAACGAAATAATGGATTACCTACTGTATATAATTTCCAATAATTTTGCAGACTATTTAATAATATTGTAGGGTATACTCAGACCACAGTTTCACAATTTTGCCATAAAAATTGTACCATACAATTTACTTCGGAGTGTAACCTTCGGATCAATTAGGGAAGTAAAAAGTGTCAAGATTAAGAAATTATGCCACACGTGTACTAGGTATCGATATTTTATGTTCTCATCTATCGAACTTGGCTTAACTGTAAAAGATTTGTCAATTAATTAATTAAGGATAAAAAATTGAACTTTATTTCATATTTAAAATTATAATCTGAAGTACAATTCGATAAAAGCTGACAAAGCTACTGAGCTTTAAAATGTTTCTAACTTTATACATATTTATTACACGAAAACAGTAGCATATCCAATTGCAAAAATTTTCTCATCCTGTTACAAGATAGTATGCAATTTAGAAGTTAATACCATATGTCAGTACTGGTTGTAGGAATAATGTGTCTAGACTTTCACCTTACCCTTCGTGATGAGATATTTTGTTAGCTACTGACATTCTGATTGTAAACAACCAGCATTCCGGTTTCGAGCAAAGTTTATAAGTGGTATAGATACGTGGTGTATTTAACATATGTAAATTTGTCATTCATACATGCCTAATGCAATTTGCCAACATGAAAGAAAATGGTTTTATAATGCTAATGTGGTTTAAAGTTGACAAGGCATGACAGTTGTCTAGTCAGTTAAGCAGTCATCCTATGTAACATAATTCTAATGAAGGTACCTATAGCGAATTGCAAGGAATTCGTATCACGACACCATATTTTATGTGGTTTCTGTCAATTATAAACGAGTACACCATGCAGATTCAAAAGAACCATTACAATTGAGCTACATAGCATGAAAATTTAAAATATTACCTATGCTGATCATCCACTTCCCATAGCTTTAATGTCTAAACTAGCAAACTAATTAGGCTGTGTGAGTACAATTGACACTTGGGGAATTTTGTACTCATAAACAATCATAACTGCAATTTTATATTGTCCTGCAGATCAAATTGCACATTAGTGATACAACCATGAATGGAGAATCATCTTCTGGTTTGAACTTTTGTATACATTGAAATATATCGAGGCTGCTTTGGCTATACGCATATACGTGGTAAAACCACACAATAGTATGTATACAATCAATTACCGTTACGACGAGTCATTATTAGGTTGTAAAATAATTTGTAAGACGACTGCTGATCAAAGGGTAATATTGTAAAAGCAAAGAAAACAAGTGTCGATGGATTTGAAACACGAATTGAACGACAAAAATGTATAAAACCTTTTATTTTATGTGACATGAGTGGTAAAACGACAATGTGTAATGCTAATGGAATGGTAATGTAGTAAATGCCAAGGTGAGATATAGTTGCTTATGTGTAACTGTGCTCACTGAACTAATCGTTAAGAAAAGCGCAGCTAAGACCCCCAAGACTGCCCAACTAACTTGCCTAGTGTGGAATGAACCAAATGGAAATTGGTATTCTTCTTTCCATTGAAAAAGTTCCTTATACGTGGTAACGACAATAATAATTTGAAACGACAGTCTTATAGAAACGTAATTCACGTTTAGGAATTTTCTGTAGCTGCACTACAATTTTCTTCAATTGTATTACATTAATATTATTATGAATCAGTACACTGTGCTATAAGTAAGTGTAGGTTCAGCCAACTTACGAGAATGGGTGTGTTGTATTCTGTTATAGCCTTTTCATGGTATGGTGTCATAGTAAACCGTGCATTTCACAGTTTAGGCATTTGTCATCCATTATCATGTAGAATTATCAGATGAGGGGGTAGATAACAGTATCTATGGGGGGCACCGAAGCGGTGACACCTTAACTTTGTCACCACAGGAATATGAGTCTTCACATACAAACTTCTTTTATGCATCATATAATCTTTAAAGCAGTTCTGTACAAAATAAACCAACCAAACTACCAAAGTTTCTGGATTTTTTCTGGATGTGATACTCCTCGGTGGTAAATCTCTCTCTATGTTGCATTTCGGATTTTTCAATTTGCTTTGTAACACGTAAAATGCAGTTTGAGCTATCAAAATAATATAGAAGCAACGCACCTGCAATAAATCTAACAATAAGTTCAGTGAAATCACTAAAATCACTTCACCCTTTTATGTCACGTTCGTACACACCTTCTGTACCACGGAGCAAGTATTTGCTTTAATTGTAACCATCTCGTTTATAACTAATCATACATAAACATTAATTTTTAGGTACATATATATTATATGCAAAATGTATGTGTTTAGTTGAAGAAAGAAGTATGTTCTTAATATGTGAAGTGAATTGAACGTACATAAAATTACATACCTACATATATAGTTGTATATTACATTTGATTTTACTTGATCATACTCTGTATATAACCAACAAAGCTACGTCAGACCTAATTCACTGTACACTATTAAAAATAACTGTGATATCGTTTTGATTTAGGCGGTGCATTACAATTAAAACATTACCGTTGGATCGACAATGGTTAGGCTAATAATTTCAAAAATTGTTGCATAAGAATTTATGGCATGCTGGATACATTTGCGATGTATAAAATCGTGTATTTATATTTTCGCTTATATCGTAAAAATCGCATTCACTATACACAAACTATAAAACCAAAAATTTATTTATTATTTTCAAAAAAGTTAATTGTTTACTTTCTTCAAGTCCTCTATACATTTGTTTCGCTATATTTTGAAATGTCAATCGTAAAACAAGGTAGTATAAACATTTTTACTGATTTTACTTCTGTGGGTGTGAGAAGAGGGTTAGAAACTACTATAGTTGGCACTAAAAGTAATATTTGTAGTGTGTTATGAAAATCGATGTGTAAAAATATGCACAATAGAGTTTATGTTTATGTACAGTGCAGATAGATGTACTTTGGGTATATGTATGTGCATTGCACACTTTTTCCATTTTTCGTTTACATTTTTGCACGTTGATGCAGAGACAAGATTGTATATCAAACTGTGGTATGAAAACATGAATTGAATGAATGAGAATTGTTTTAGGGTTGAGCACTTGGAGATATTTATCCCAGATTTTTATGATTTTACAAAACTTGTTTCTTTCATCTAGTTCTGGTCTGGCTCAGTGAGTTCTGTCGTGTTTCTGGGAGGTTGGATTTTCAATGAATGAAAATAAAATTATGTATCATAAAAGAGAAGAGTTGTTTAGAGGTTGGGTACCGTTGAGTTGTCGTCGTATTAGTACTGTGCACATATACTTCAATCTAAACTCCTGTGCATTTTAGTTTCATATGACACCATCTCCACAACAAGCAAGCGGACGAATAAAAATGCTGAAGGTACAAACAAACTGCACTGTCATAATCAAGGAGTGAGAGAAGTACAAAAATTGCATTAGAGTGGATGTCAAATTCAGGTCTGATCGCATCATAATAAAATATTTTAAAGTTCTGTTCACAGTGAGATGAGAGTTGATACATGAGTTTTGGTTTGGCTACCTGCAGGTCCCACCTGTGCCGTGTTGAGATGAAGAACAAGAGCGTGGGCATAGAAAGAACTTCATAACACTCGTGAAAAAACTGGAAGGTGACACTTGACTCAAGTTGAGAAAGCATTAAATATATAAAGCACAAGGTATAAATAATAAAATCGGATGACACTTCAACGCAAGGCTCACCGTGGGCAGAATCTACTGTGATGTACCTCGATGGATAATACAAAGTTTACCATTTAGTGAATCATGATGAAAGCCACACGAAGGATGCTACAAACATAATACACAACCAAGCAGTATACTACGACCATTGTACGACCACATCACATATGCAACCAATTCTAAACAATCCGTTCTTATAATTCCTTTCTTCTTATATATAAAGTCTTCACCATGTATACTAGAAGTTAGAAACAGCGTGGTAAAATATTACCATCCATGAAAAATGTTGACTTTACAAGAAACGTGATGAGGATAGAAAAAGATTTGCAACTCAACTGAGTAGCTACTGCCTTTTCATAACTGCGCATTTCTTTCTTACTGTGAATAGAATGAAGGAGTGTAAAATACTGATTTCACACAAATATAAATATTTAAAATATTTTTCAGCTCATTAATTTTCTTAATTTATGTGCATGTGTCTGTCATTCATTTACTCCTTCATATGAATCCCATCATCGTTATTAAAGTATGCCTTAAAATGTGATTACAAATTACAGTTCTCTTAAATCTCTTAGTATTTACATGTGAAGAGTAATAAAAAATTATTTTTTTGCTGTGCTTAATACTTGAAGCATTACGCTAAAATATACAACACAATTTATAAGAAAGTATATTTAAAGAAAATGTTTATTATGACACAAATTATGTCTTTTTGCTGATATTTTGCCGAAACTGACAGAAAACTGAGTTACAACTTCAACTTCAACCTTCCGCCCGAATGCAAGTACATAAGTAAAGTCATTGAGATTTATAGTTTCATGCCTATTGATCACAGATGCTGACTTTAGTGTTTGCAAATGCTGTATACTTACTATAAATAGAATTAAGTATTAAGTAAATGAATGCAAATGATGCAAGCGAACAGGGTCTTCAATTGAGCTACTCGATCGTTTTCCATAACTCTGGTTTACGATTTACTTTTACTTACTACGACTTGATGCAAGTTTATTTAGAGTACCTACACAGACAAATCTAGGCTACGTTTATTAATGTGGATACCGACAGTGCAAAAATAAATTACCTTGAAATCAAGTAGATTCTTATTGGCAAAATCTGCATCGTACATAAATACCTATAGTCTATTTATTGTCTATTCTATAGCACACCACTCTGTACTTCCTATATAGAAGATGCATTAGTCACGGTATATTTTTGTATATGTCAATAAACTCAGGTACATAATTTATTATAAATTTCCTTCAACCAAACGGATATGGATACGCAAACACCGCAAAGCAATAGATGATAGTAATCTTGTACTTTATTAGGTATGGTATAACATGTAAGCATCAATAGTAAGTACAGACAATAAAGTTGATACCCGAGCTATCGTCAAGGTAGGGTTTAATCTTGAACATGAAAGTAACCATTATTTTGATTGAAAGTTGACTTTTGCGTGAACATTATGATAATACTGGTAAGAAGATGATGACGGAATCGTGATGCGATTCTTATTATAAGAACGTTTAGACTTCGCCGTAACTCTTTTCGGTAGCTGTTTCTCGTTTAGGTTAGCTTTAAGAAACTGACTGAAATTATTATTTCATTATTATCTTAGACTTAAGAAAACTCAACTTTATTATCATTCCATCATATTTTGTTGTTTAACATATACATACACTTAGTAAAACTACCTACCTATGTGTGTATTTATGTACACTTACAATATGATTAGATTTTTCAGGTGCATTGTTTTGGAAAAATACTTTGCTTACTGCAAGCAGAAAATTAATTGTGGTACTGTAAAGACTACAGCTAGACATTAATTGCTGTTTGTTCTGCTAATTTATGTAAAAGTGTGAACTTTCTGTCATATAGTAAGATTTACAATTAAGTGTATCGGGAGGTATGTTGCTTGGAGTTCTGAGATTTTTGCATGTTGTTTGTGTTCTAATGAAGGAAATCAAGCATGAACAGTACAATGAATAAATGTAATTGTGTTTGTAATGGTATGTTAACAGACCCATAAAATAGGTTGTCTTGTCTATCACATGGAAATCGTGTTAAAGGTCTGCATCAATTTATTCAATTGTTGAGTGTGGGTTACTATTTATTTGTTGTGGGAAGTGTGAAGGAAATTATATTTGGATGAGTGCCAAGGCAAAACTTTGTGTAAATTGATACAAAGAGGCTTTTAGTAAATCAGCGGATAGACAAGTACAAAGCTCTTACTTACACAGGTCTTGGTCTTACGCATTGACGAAAAACGTGGAAAACGTGTAGTGTGGAGTTGTAAAACGTCAAATCAAATGAACTCAGATGTGTATGAAAGTTTTTAGTAGGTTATGTTTATCAAACTGACAGATCACACGCGGCCAATTCCTAAATTTAGGAATCGGTCCATTTGTTAGTACGGCAATATATAGAGGAACACATGTCTTCACTGTTAATCCACCGCAGGCAGGTAGCCAGCATCAGTAACGCTTGGTTCAACCGTCCGTCAATTCCACTCAGCTGGGTTCCCACTCAAACTAAAAATAAATATGAAATGATCTGAATGCTCAGAATAGTAGAAAATATTAATCAGTAGTAGAAACTACGATTGCATCTTGAATTTAGTATTTCCTCAGAGTCTCACGAGGCTACATCAACGCTGTCTGGATTCCGTCAACGCTTTTTTACGATACAGTACAGCTAAACCTATCATCAACACCTAAAAACAATCCTTGTCTCAAGTTGTTCTTCAATCGAGGCGAGGTGCGACTTAATTCACTACAATTGTACACCGATTTCATTCAGTTGACGTAAAATCTAAATTCAGAGGCACAAGAACCTACAAGAGATTATAACATTCTAAGAATAGACGTGATTTCTATCCTTCTCGCATTACTCAAGTTCAGTGGCAATTAGTGTGCGATATCACCGTTGTAAACTCGTACCACTATTAGTATCAAGAGTATACTACTACCATTATGGCCGCTTCTAATTGCTCAAATGGGTAAGCGTTTTAGGGGACTAATTAAATTACATTCTCATAGAATTACTTTACCATACTTGATTACAGACATTGCATTGTTTGACAAACCTGTCCATATACTAACAAAAATATTCAGTTTCTCTTTACAATTAAACAAGATACTTTAATCTTAATCATCAATTTAAATAACATTTTTCATAACATACGTTTACTTAACTTAGGAAAAGCTAATTCGTCATGTCGTGTTGTATATTTATTAAGCTTTAGTGCAAGTAAGTACAGTGTTCCTGCTTTGAAGAAGATGGAATGCCTGGTCTGTGCACATGTAGTTTTTCCTCCAGTGATGCAGTGCAAAAATTGGCATTTGGTATGTAATAATTGTCGACAACAACGGGAAATGTGTCCTGGTCCAGACTGTGTGGAAGACCTTGGATCTGCCAGTCGAAGTGGTGTTGCAGAAAAGTATCTAGAAAAATATGTTCTTCGCTGTAAGTATTTTCAAGAGGGCACAAAATGCATGGAGTGCACACTCAAAGAAGACACAGAACTTCTGCTGGCACATGAAGCAATTTGTCATTTTCGGTATACTTTATACATCTTCGTCCTTTTCATAATTCCATATTCTAACTGTTTGTACAGACCCCACAGGCGTTAATTATACGTATCTATGCATACTTATATAGAACATAATACTTATCTATTTCCTAGTCGTTGACTGACGAATATTATCAATAACATATTCGTGCTTAATTTTTCTTCCTTTACAAGCATGAAACGTTTTTTCTATTGTAACACAAAGTGTTTATACAAAGTACTAATATACTTACTTCCATTAACAACCTAAGTTTATTAGATTCACTTACCTTGTTAACTTGTTAGGTGTTTCTCAGTCAGAACATACATTTATCTTTCCTACCACACACACCGGAAATGCACATGTTCCACCTGAAACCTTTAAATGACGGCAATTACATTTGCATGACGATGCTAACAAGTCAATGTTAAAGATTATTTGTATCTGCCCTGTGGGTCCATTGTAAATTGTAAGTACTTATATAATATAATGTTTTTTTGTTATAATTTAATACTACTGCAGAGAAGTCAAATGTTTAGTTCCTGGATGCTACAAACGAGTGCAACTAACTCTTTTGTTGGATCATTTCGAAAAGACACATTCAATGCTGCCAAATATTACCTCAGAAGTGAATTTGAATGCATCTCAGCTTATTATGAAAAAGCTGATGGGTTAGTAATTTTCATTCACATTTCAAAGAGATTTATGCCTTCATGTTTTATTACATTACTCATTACTGAAGTCAATAATCCTCAGTTCCAGAAACCATCGGTGAAAAATCCTGGAAAAGTTTCCCTGCATATGCTCTCCATTCTGGAAATATATTTTTGATAATTTTTCGACTCACATCTTTGAGATGTCCGCTTTTTGAAATTTCTACGGTGGCTCATGGCTATTATCCAAAAGAGCAGAAGTCCTATGTCTGTAAAATTTCGGTAAACACCATACACCTGTGTTTCATTTTACTTCCAGATCTTCCATTTTCCTGAAAATTATTCTCTCTACATACTTCTTCTTATGTAAAATCTTAGGCTTACAACGACAGTGATCTCAGCTTAAATGCACATTACAAATGGGAAGGCCCGATAGAGCAACCGTATTCTCTCACTCCATTTCTTACTTGGGGAGATGAACTATGTAAACTAAAATGGATTGTTCGAATTGAAATCAGTGAATTTTCAGCTAGTGATTACGTTAATTAACTAGTTCAGATGTTCCCACATTTATCATTCACATTAGATGTTTATTATTTAAAAACATTTTCCAGGTTTAGAAAATTTAAACATTACATCACGTACACTTTTCATTGTATGTAACAAAGTATTTTAACGAAAATTAAATGTGCAAATTCATTTCAAGAAAAAATCAGAAACATGCTAAAAACTTTCAAACAAATTATATCTCTGTGTGTCTTAATTACATATAGGTATGCGTATAATAATACCTGCATATTTACTTGCCTAATCTCACATACACTTGACATCCTGAATGAAGACATATACATATTTACAGTTAGTGATAATGATAGTATCTGTGTATACAAGAGATCACTCCCCATTAATACAAAATTTGAGTCGAAAATAAAAATGTAGTAACTTATCCAGGTGCAGTGAAATGGTTATACAAATATGTTTAGGTGTGTTTCTAAAATTAATTTGA
Organism: Pogonognathellus flavescens; assembly: GCA_019776165.1. Classification (NCBI taxonomy): domain Eukaryota; kingdom Metazoa; phylum Arthropoda; class Collembola; order Entomobryomorpha; family Tomoceridae; genus Pogonognathellus; species Pogonognathellus flavescens. Next base: position 21,910 of record JABASD010000323.1, on the reverse strand, counting down.
AAAAATCTTCGAATTCGAAGATTAGACGAATCGAATTGAGAATCCTTTGCAAAACAAATCAAGGGTAAAACATCAATATATGTAAAAAAATCTATCAATTGTCTCTAACAGTTAATTCGATCAAAGATCGATTTCAATTAAGGTAACACTAATTTGATACAATTTTTACTAATTAACGTATTAACTCTAACTAGTAATGCATTGTGCAATTATTCTGTACATTTGATATTCTCAATAAATGAGTTACAAATTTTTTATTGAACCATCTTTCAGTTAATGGATGAGCCATTTATATTTTGGAAAAAGTTCACTCATGATACGAATTAAAAATGCTTCGGTAACATAAATGTAAGGTTAACAAATCTTTATTTGAATGTACCTACCATTTGAAATGTCTACCGAAGTAGCTTGTAACAAAATACAAAATGCATGGTTTTTTATAAAATAGTGTCAATTGTGAGTAATGCAAATGTTCCTGAATAAGACTGGACACTTTCTGTGGTAAACTAAATATTATGATCTATATTAATGAGGCAATAATATGCTCGATGGCTATGTATAAGTATAAACAGACTCTCATTAAATGGAGAAGAGAGAGAGGTATACATCTGCATTGAACATTTAAATGCGAAATTATATTTACATGTATAAATATTGGTAACGGCATGATATTATTATATTTATTTCATTTATTTTCTTCCGTTTGCATGAAAGAATACAACTTTTCTGTATTCTGGTCATTCATTCAATTACACTGTGGGAAAATGATGATTCTATCTGAGAGTAACATGACAGTCTTTGAGGAGGGTCTTCCAAATCTACAAAGAAACTCCGTGAGGATTCTGGTTGAGTCCTTAAAAGTCAACAATGGAAGATACAGCTTCAACTGCCCCACTGCACGTTATCTACCGTTTCATTTTACACTTTCATTTCTTTTGGCGTGTGGCTTCTCTACTTTTACTACAACCCTGGGAAAGGCGACAAAAGGATGTTACACCAACAATGGATAAATGTATCAGGTCTAGCTATGATATCTCCTTCCGAAATACTGCCGCATGTGTAGAAGTAGATTCAGTAGTAGAATCATCTAAGAGTAATAAAGGCACGATATGTATAGAAAGATTTTCCAAGCGCTTTGTTCCAAATAAGGAACCTAACCAAAACACATTAGAGTTTCTCGTTAAACTATAAAGAACCAAGCAACATCGACACACATTTTCAATACCTACATTTATCCATGCGGACAGTATAAAGAGTAAATGCAAAAAAAACTTAACATTACTCCTGACTAAAAAACCAGTACGAATAATCAATTGAACACAACCTATTTTTTTAACATGCCTGAATAGGTTTGTAACGTAAAACGTAACATGTAAATTATAACTATAACCTACTTTACGCAACTGTGTATCTAAAATATTTTGTTGTTATTACATCATAACAATATTATGACTTATAAAGCGCAGTATCGATACCCTATGCATGGCCAGTGGCTAATTCAGCTTGTCAGGATTGACGGCCAATGATGTTCAGTATACGAGTGTAGCTACGAAGTTCAATCTTACTGAGTTATTTGTATTTTTACTCCGAAGATTGATCTGAAGACCGATCGAAGCACATACAATTATAATATTACGGTATTTAAAGTATTTAAAGAGAGGATCCTTATGAAAAACTAGAAACGAAGATGATACTAGTGTCTAAATATACTAAAATCCTACCATAACGTTTATATACGCATACAGCATATATCTCTCACAAAGCTGTATAACGATTGTAACTTAACTAGATACATTAGTACATGTAGTAATATTGGTGTGGGCAATGTCAACTTTGAAATATCTATTTCTGATGTCTTCTCTTGCTGTCTTTCTTTCTTTCCTGAAATCATCTCAATCCCGATGTGAGCATTATGTTGTGTTCGAGCAGATGCTCCTTTCTTTACAGCTTTACTGTCACATTCAAAGCCAGTGTGATAATGATTCACAATTCTTCATCATTTATCACCGGCACACAGTTACACATTTACACTAAAACGTATGTGAGCTAAGTGTACCACGGATAATTTTCAGAGGCTTGTGTTTATTGTATAAATATAAAAGCAAGAGTGTGTGTAGCAGGCACAACAAACACGATTGCGTTCAGGTAGGTAAAACCAAAACCGTTATTGCCGTTGCATACTATTCTTTTCTATCTTCTTTTGTGTCATTCCTCTCAAGTTAAGTGAGACGTAGTCGCGTCTTCCTGTTGTTCCACACAATGATTTTTCTGTAGATTGGCTTCTTTATTTTATTATAACAGATTCTCATCTTTTCTTTTGACCCTCAACCAAGTACGAAATCCCGTGCCCGTAATATCAAGCAATGGTATAAATGGTACATGCTTACTGCTGTGAAATGCATTGTGTCTGAGGTCTACAAGAGCAGATAAAGATCAGCAGCTTGAATCTGTTGTGACGTTAGTGAGGTAGGTAATAATAATAAATGCTATAATTTCATTTTACTGTGCACGCTCTTAAAACATCTGTACTTAACTGCATTTAGAAAGTCTTTATTCTTACAATGCTCGCATTTAAAAGACAGTTGCATTTGAGAAGAATACGTTGAATTGCAATTTTTGTGTTAAATAGCCTTTTCTGTTGATTTTTGAGACTTACGTGTGGTGCAACAGTGTGCTATTGAGAATTAGTTGTGCAGAACGGGAACGAGTCAACATTTCATTATATTATTTCCCTTCTGGCGGTTATTCATTAAGTACTATACCTATAGAACTTTTTGGACACGATTAACAATGAAGGCATGACCTCATGTAAAATCACTCTATAAATCTTATTAAAGGTACTAGCATGTATTTGTGAAGGCATGAGTCTCACCAGTCTGACTCACATAATATTCTAACGGATTCTACATTTGCGTCACTTTTGTGAGCGGTATAGCACATGATATTTACTTACTGTACTAGTGCACAACTGCGTAAGATGCAGTCTAGACTCGCCTGGTTAATTCAAGGTTTACATTACACACATTTATTACTGTTCTACACTACAAACCTTCAAATTAAGCACATGTCTATAGGCACCTAAAAATAAAAGAGCATAGGTACAGCAGAATTGAATTGACCAGTTTGCAAATTGCTCTTCAGTTTTTCTATTGAGAACATAAAATAGGTTTTGCAAACACAAAAGGTCAAATGTGTAATTCAAATATTTTTTCAATGATCTATTTAAGTAATACTAGATAAGTTTACTTCGATTCTATATATACTGGTAGGAGTAATCAATCCCGTCAATGATCCGCTCCGTTTTTAATTGACGATTGAATGCTTTTGACACCGATTTTGGTGGCGAGATTAGAAGTGATAACTCCTATAAAAATTTTGTAGGTTAAATTGTAGCACAGTTTTAAGTTGTATTACTTGCATTATTTAAGAAACTAAATATTGAACTGTCTAAAATACAGGGGTTTATTTATTATTAGTTTCACTTACCAAAGTGTAGTAGAAAAATCAACATTGCCCATTGGCACTATATGAGGGAAGGGACAATGGAGCTAAACTTTATAATGTATTTAGGATGAATGATGTAGGTATTTGAGTTTGGTTTGCTCATTGTCTTTCTTATCCCTATGTAATGCATTCTCATTTACATAGCTTTTGAGTCATGTCTCCAACTCGTGTAGTGTACTACCATTGCTAGCCATATTTTAACATATTCGCTCATGTCATTAGACCCCTAGTTTAGTAAATATCCATTACCTGATGAAATATAGCGGGGAATAATCAGACAGGATAGGATTTAATAACAAAGGGATTAAATAGGGGTATAAAAGGAAACAAGAAAATAAAGAAACGACACGCTTAGCGAGGAAAAGAGGAACAAATAATAGCTGCGTGTCTGAAATTGTAACATGTACTTAGGGAAATAATCTAAAAATGTATTATTCCCGGTATTTGTCTGCTCGGTTAAATTGGTATTGCTCACTTAATATGAAAATAATAAAGAGAGGATCATCATAATTTGTTTTTATTAGAATTAGAATAGAGGTTTAGATACAGGGCTACACAGTTAATTCGATCCACAGGTGTACTCAAGTATTCCTCCGTCAGAAAGTATTACGGGGTTTATGAACCTTTTGTACTTCCACAGTCGCTCAAGTCGTCAGACCAATATGCTATTATTGTAATTTACTCAGAGTGGCTTAATTTCTCCAGCAGAAAAATGGAACGGGTATAGAATTAAGGGAATAAAGTACGAAAAGGCTTATGAAGTTAACATTTATTTGAGCTGGGTTGGTTGGGATGGCACGGAATTCGACAGTTTGCCGCGATAAAAAGAGACATTTTTTGTGTCATGCAATTCTCACGGGAGATGATTCGCACAAGACTGTAGTGAGGAACTGAACTGAAAATGTGAAGTGAGCATAACAATTTAGAGCCGAACCGAGTGTAATATTATTTTTACAGATGTACTATATGCAACCTATATACAATTCTACAGCAGAGTACGGACAGAAAAACAAAGAACATTAAATTACAACCCTGCTACACAATATTACGACAGGTTAGCTACTTCTGTTTCTCAGTTCCCGGTAATAACACTGTTTTCTTTTTTATAGCCCTAGTTTGCATTATTTCTCTTAAATCTATCTGTTATATTCATATAAATTGCTTTACATTTGTCAAGGCACGACGCAAAGTGTATAGGTCGCAAGCATTCCAACTGAAATGGATAACGAGAGAAAAAAACCGTCTTAATAAACTTGTGTTACTACATTATTATAGTGCACAACAGACAATTTAATACAGTAGCAGCGAGAAAGACAAGCTGAGTGGGATAGGATACGACAGAAAACAACTAACACAACAAAACATTTCATTCTAACTATAAAAAGGAAGGAAATGAGAAGGGAAAAGACACGAGAGTCAGCAAGATGATGGTGGAAACACGCAAAAAGGCATTCAAAATCCATTTCCATCGAGTGAGTGGAGTGCGGCTCGCTTACAAGTTCTCCTGAGAGCCCGAGTTAATTTAACGCTGTATGCTAAGAGATTAAATTGCAGAAGGAGAGAAAAAAACTCTAAGCTATGTAATATTATTATGTATAAATATATACCCGCTGCTACGAATACCGCTTAAGCCTTGCTTAGTTAAGTTATAATACAATCGTAACACATGTTATGTCTATAGATCCTTACAGATACCGTAAACCTTACTCCTTTACGCTTCTTCTAAAGATGATGGCACATTGCATATCGGTTGCAACAAATAGAATGGGCTGAATACACGAAGAATATTATGATACCATTAGGTAATATTATATTCGTATTACATTTCCACAACGTGCTACCTACTACCTACATCCTTCACAATACCTTCTGCGTAGTTTGCATACAACAGTAGGTATTCCATACTACAATAAGTCTTAAGACCATTATGCATGACTATAGACATACACAGCCAGTGAATGAGTTGTTCCGGAACCATCCGGATAATTTGATGAACATACATAGGAATCGTATAAAGCTACGTGCGACATACATACATATTGGGACATTTTCTCTTGAACTGTCTGACTGAGTTGACTTCTTTGCTTGGCTTCACTTGACTCTTTCGCTCGACTCTTCCTTTTCAAGTCTCTTGTGTTCTGCTCGGATTTCTACAAATGCGACAATCTTTATTGCCTCTTTACATGCATGTTCATGTAGATGTTCATATTATTATTCCAAATACGAATGCTAAATAACCCATCTTTATATACTAAATTGCTAGCTCGTTCCGGCAATCTCATGTGCTTACGTGTACTATTAATACAGGCAGTTATGCTCTCGACTACAACAGGGCACAGCACTTTTTATTCCGGCCATCCATCTCTTTCCCTGAGAGAACACTCTCATTTGTTGTCATTTCACTCTCTGGCTTTTCAATGTGTTGTGTCAGTCAGAGAATCCAATCTAAACTTACGACACATCTGCCCTTTACAACAGGCAATCGCAGAAATAATGCATACAATTATTTTATAGGTACTTCATACTGTTATAATGCTAATATGTCTGTAATGTCTGCTAATACATTATGTCTTGTACCTAAAAGGAACCAAATAAGACATAATGATATCAAAGTAGGCCTCATGTTACTAAAATTATATTGCTGCTACTTTGCAACAGTAGTAGCCATAAAATCTTATTTGTCAAGACAATACAAAACCGTATTTTGCCAGAATTAGGTACAAATAAAGTGCCCATTTGATGACGAAGTTGGTGATATTGCTTTGCTGCTAAATAATTTGCCCATAGATGTTATCTGACTCCTCTTATACAGAAATTTTAGTACCTATGCAAGCAGCATTACCAATTTTTTCTATGATTTCTTAGAAAATGTATTTATTGACTTACTTTTGCCTAATCCATTATGTTATAGGTGCAATCATATCATGAGTAACAACGCATTATATTCAATCTTAATATTAACTCATCATTCCTTCTTAATCAAAATAACAAACATTACATTAGATATTCTTTAAGTGCATACCTAGATATGAGAAATCATTTACGATAGATACTTTCGTTAATTTCAATCAGCCTGAATTTGATGTTTTAATTTTAGGTGCTTCTGTTTCCTCATCGTAATACTCTGATTCTGTTGTCGTGGTCCTTCGTCTTCTCCTGGGTTTGGGTGTAGTTGAGCTTACTGAATCGGATGCTGACTGAATGGGTGAAAGCGTTTTCCACAGAGTCATGTAACCTGATTCTAATGAAGCATCCGCAGGTTTCCGTCTTATAGTTTGAGACACAGAATTCAACAAAGCGTTCACAAAAGGAACTTCATTTTCTTGAAGTTCAGGAAGTTCCGTGATTTCTTCAGCCTGCAGAGTTGTGTAGTATAATTCTTTCAAGGATAAACCTCCTCCGATGTTGACCTTTATAGCTGGAGCTGCAGTCACCTTATTTTGCTCTAGCTGGACCTTTGTCGTTGGAGAGTAAAATTGTTTTAATGATCCTCCCACACCTACCTGCTGAGAAGCAGGCAAATTGTCGACATCTACTTTTGGAGTAGATACATAGAATTGTTTTAATGATCCAACTGATCCTAATACCTGATATTCTGGTTCTTCGTTATTTTGAGTTTCTGCAAATCCTTTAGCACTAGCGGTGGTGGAATAAAATTGCCTCAAACCTCCTCCTCCATTTGATTGGATTTTAGGAGCTTCTTGTGCCCTAGCAGTCGTTGAATAAAATTGTCTCAATGATCCTCCACCTGAAACGGGTTGAGATCCACCATTACCCCGGATATTAGGAGTTGTGGCATAAAAATTACTCAAACCGCCTCCACCATAAGCAGGTTGCCTATTATCTTCTTGAGCTGCAGCCGTTGTAGAGTAAAAATTCTTCAATGAACCTCCAAATGATGGTGGACTTGAAGATTCGGGAGATTCTGCGATTGGTACTATATCTTCTGCTGAATTTTCTTCTTGTGATTCATACTTTTCAGGGGCAGGAGTTGTGGTCGTAGAACGTCGCCGTTTGGGCGGTCCTGATGGTTTCCGTTTAGGTGGTTCTTCTTCAGAGTCGCCTGTACCTGTACCAGCCTCCTCGTTCTCTGTTGTACCTTTAGGCTTTAAAGGAGACTGGGTCGGACGGGGCTTTCTTGTTCCAGTGGGCCAAGAACGAATTGGGGCCGCCGGACGAGCTGGCGGAGCAGCTACACTGCTAAATGGTGATCCCCCATTAAGCACATTAGCAAATAAAGATACTGCACCCGTGATTTGACTTTGTAAGACAGGAGCCAAAGCTTTAAATCCACTGTCCACACTTGCAGCCGTTTCATTGCTAACTAATGCATTTGCAACAACTTTGAAAAACTGTGGAACCGCGGCTGGAAGTTCCAAACCCAAGATTTCTGCACCTTCTCCTTCATCACCACCGTCATCACCCCCTTCATCATCTTGACGACCTTTCCGTGTACCATTTGGTGCGCCCACGTCTTTAAGAAACTAATTTAACAATAATATACGATATGTTTGTGTATATTGAGGCATTTAATAGAGTCTGAAAATGATAGCTTACTTTAAGAAGTCGACGACGGAGTAGTTGAGAGCATGTATCACCTTCGTCATCGAAAATTAAATTATAATCCTCTTCTACTGAATCTGATAGAATTTTATTTGATCCCTTTCCCCAAAAATAGGATGACTCTTCTTCAGATTCATCAAATTCATCTGTCAATGAAGTTGCAATCTACAGGTTATTCAACAAGATAAGGGTAAATCACAAAGTAAGAAATGGAAATAATCAAATAAAATGTAATGTACCAAAAACTTGCCTGTATAAATATAAAAAATGTTACTACAAATCCTAAACTATAAGGTATTTTGAAGGTCATAATGAAAATGAAAAGAAAAACTTAACAAACTGGTACAGGATTGAGTATGTTCTCCTATTAGATATCAATAGGAAATGAATAGGTGACATGGAAAGGCTTTTATTACAATCCCTATTAAGAATGCATTTAGGACAATTAAAAGGAAATGCGGTCCACATTTACTGCCTCGTTCTATTGTCCATGACGCGCACACCAATAGCGATAATAATAACATTTCAATACCACATCTGCGAACGAAATGATAACCCCAAAAGAATGAGATTAGTGGAGTTGTCCACTGTGTTATTAGGCCTTTTTAATTAGAGTTTATCTATTCTGCAATGTTAAATACTCTTCTTTATGCTGGATTGTAGGGATCTCACATAACTGTGTGTTTTGATAACTCCGAATATATACCGTTTACTTGTTGTGATTGATTGATGTGATTAAATAGTCTTGTGAAGACCCAGAAAGCTAATACTCCGTTATATTTAGCTACAATCGATAGTATAATTAAAGAGTAAGAAGTGCATTTATATTTGGATGCATGCTTCGGTAATTCTTAAAAAGACTTCAGTAGAACTACACAGTACTTATTCATAATTTTACATCCCATAGCACAAAATCAATCTAGTCAATCACTTTTCCACAAAAACTTAGGGAACAAAAGTATCTGCACTTCAAAAATGCATATATAACTATGCTAATGTATGTGTATTTTGTGTATGTGAACCATGTGAAGTGTACAAGTCTATGTACCTTTGCATACAGTTTATATTATACTTTGTATTTACTGTAAATAAGTAATTCTCAATGCCACGAGAAAAGCAATCCATCTGCAACTATTGTATGAAGTCTGTATGAAATAATGCATACGCACCAAACATCTCTTACTGGCTCTGCACTCTGGTAAGGAAAATTTACACACAATCATTGTGAAAATTATTGGGTGCATGTATTTATGTATTTACATACGCACAAACAATAAAAACAGTAGTTCCTCTCATTAATATACAATAGAATCATGATGTGTAAGCATGTACATTTCTGTACAAACTGTCTCATAATATTTTTTTATAAACACCTGCATAGCATAGATTCATACAACATGTACAAGTACATCTACTATCTATGTTACAGTATTTATTAGTTAGTCTCCTTCGACCCGTTTTGTAGCAGAAAAAATATTTGTGAATAACATTTTGTATTTAGGTTCCAATCCTGTTACCTTTAAACCACCTTTTTACAGCATGCTATGTACTTATGTAAAACTTTCTAATGTCAACCCAACTCAGATATATCCATAAAATAAATTGTATTCGAAGATGTTTCGTCATTTATTTTAAGTTGCACTGCTTAGTAAAAGTGTCATACACGCGCACTCCATATCTCATTGTCATTATTTATGTTTACCTTACTTCGTATTGTGACTTCGACCTGGACATGAATCCGTTTAGCATTCATGGAGTTGCTCTAGTTTCTAGTATGTGTATTTGTAATCTTCTAAATTTTATTGACGCTGTTATGATTATTTTGAAGTGATCCGATTTGTTAACGTCTTCAAATAGAAGATGCTTACAAAAATAAGCTACATCCACGATCAATTCATAAGTTTGTCATTCAAAATTTTACACTAATAAAGTTTAAGAGCATATAAATCGTTTGAAAAGCAGAAGTCATACCAGTGCAGTCGACATTCGTATTTGTATAGTAGTCTTATGAATTATGATAGATAATTCTTAAATTATGCTGAAGTGAACCATTATAATATCGTTTGTAAGACAATAATATGACATCAGTCAAAATTGTTTGTGTGAATTGACTGATGGAGGGTCCTGTATCGGATTTAGCTGTTTAAACTTACAATACAAGACACTTTGACATTACGTTTACTTTACAAGTGTTTTAATACATGCATATTGTCATACATACATATTTTAACGTTTACGTTTAACTCTGAATTAAAAAATGATCCGATCGAAAGAATTCATGCATGCAGCATAAATCATTGCATTTGGAAAAATAAATAATTTTATATGCATGCAACATGAAACTTATAAGTGAGCCATATTAATTTATTTAGTTACGAAGTAAGCAGTCTAAGCAGCATTACATACTTAATTCAGTAAAATTTTGGTATCTCACTCTGTCTTTAAGTTTACCACTAGAAAAATAGCAATTTGATTAGGCATTTATTCTGTACCTGAGTTATTTGGCAATTTAATATTACACAGTTTGTCCTAACCAAAAATTATATGTAGAAATGTCAACTGCTCTACATTATTAATATCTTAAAATCTCACGTTTTTATTTTTTAGTTAAGTCAATTTTAATCAGTTCACAACTAAATGGACCCTATAAAATGAGACATGAGATTAATGAAACGTGTTTACAATCCTTAAGTGTCAGAAAAGTCAGCCTAAACAAATCAGTTCTATCCGTTGCATTGTATAATAATAAATGTATTTGTATTACTATTTTCATTTGTCTAGTTGATTGTGAATTTGTGATTGTATCTGTAGCTGTGTATCGTGTCATCGTGTGTGAGTTAGCCAGTATAAGCGTGCGGCTGTAGCCGTAGCGTGTCTTTTGTAAGTTCTCTGTCTCATGTTTCATAATATTCTCATGTCGTCTCATCTTGGGACGAATAAACTACGACGGAAGGAAAAGGACTGAAATGAAATACATCAGTCCAAGTCAATTGCCGCTAATCCATTTCCGCCACTGTTTCTCCATCTGTTGCAGGTTTGTTACACCGTTCTTGTCAGATAAAGATTTTTATGCGTCGCCCGTGCCCTGTTCCAGAGAATTTTCAGTCTTATATAATTTTAATTCCTCTGAATTGCAAATGAGTTAGAATAATTTCATTTTTTAATTTGGAAAGAAGTTTCCAATCTGTTTCCAAAATATTTTTTAAAGGTAATTGCAATATTAACTGAATATTTCCAATTCATGCAAAATGTAAGAGAGAACAGGGAAGATAATAACAACAATTCGTTAGTGAAGCTAAAAGAAGCGAATGAGGAAAACAAGAAGATTGCACATGATTTGGAGACTTGGTTTTCCCGTCATGAGGAAAGATGATCGGGTATTGGACCAAGTATCCGTACATTCTGTTTATTGACTGAAGTTTACAGATAAAATGAAGATGAGGAGTTTGAGGAGTGGGAGGTTCAACTTCAACTAATAAATAGATTTTTGCAACAGATCGATAGAATTGTAAATTGCAAACAAAATGGACTAAAATTCATTCTTGGAATCGGTTTTTGAAAACAAGATCACATCTTCCTGTCAAGTAATTAAATGTTCTTCTGATGTTGTTAAACTGCTGGCTTTTTCACTCTCGTCAAGTAAACAGAGGAGTATACCTTAAATCTTATTATTATTTTAATCTAATTCCCACCTGCCCTCAGGAAATTATTTTGTGTAAGTATATAAATTCCAACTTGTGATAATTATTGTTTGGGTGTTGTTCAGTTATAGATGTTGCTTATTTGTTATTACTTTGCGGACATCAAATCCGAAACATGAAGAAGAAACTGTGAATAATCCGAAACCGTCAACCTTTAGTTCAGACTTTAAATAGTTGGATGGAAGTTGGTACGATTAACTTATTGTTGTTTATTTAAGTTTTTTAATAATTACTTTAAATGATAAGGTAAAGTTAACCAAATCTTTTTTATTGCGAATATTTACATAGCGAAGTAAATTAGATGTAGTATTTAATTAACAATTCAATAAGTCGCGTTAGTTTAGATAAGATGAACTTAAAGGCAAGGTGCAAGTACGAAGTACGATGCAAATAAACTTTAATTGTAACAAAGATAATAGCAATCAGCAGTTCAATGGTTCATTATCCCTCTACAGTCAGGAGCCTGCTTCACTTACGAAACGATAGTTGATAGTAGTCACCAAATTGAAAAGCACTTGATGCTTGATGAGAATAGTGAGATCAAGTTTAATGATTCAATGATTATTAGCTTTATTCTGGTTTTTATACAACTACAGTCAAAGTAAAATAATTCTAAAATCTATGTCCATAACTACTGATTACCTTAGATTTATATTTCTAATCAGTGAATAAATGCATATAGTTTTTATGCCATTATTTATTAAATTATTGTTAACTTCAACATTCAATTATTAATGAACGTACAGCAATATTTACTATAGATAGTTTGTTTTAAACTACGCGAAAGGCGAAACAATAGAACTCACTCAAAATTAGGAAGTGTTATAGATTATAAAACAATAATGTTATGTTTTTATGTAAAAATCATGTAAATAATTGCAGGACAGATTAATTGGTGGTGATTGTCTTCTGGTCTGCTACGTCTGCTTACTAATTTCCAATCTAGTGGTGTGACATGACCTAAGTATTGTCACGTAATGTATAAATGGATGTGTGAATCCCAATATAAAAAATTAAATCGTGTGTAAAAATCATAATTAAACACCTGAAGGAGTAATACTATCCTTATCAATGCCATGGATGATGGAATGCAAGGTAAAGTAGACTTTTCGTGAATTTTGATAAACTTGACATGTTAAATTTTACTTGTTAAAAAAGTGCATTTACTGAAAATTGCATTGTTTTGTTGCAGACATATGTAGGGTCTGCCGATCCGAAGGATCTCCAGACAGACCCTTATTCTACCCTTGTGTTTGCACCGGAAGCATCAAGTATATCCATCAAGACTGTCTCGTACAATGGCTTCGATATAGCCGGAAAGAGTACTGTGAACTCTGCAACCATCGTTTTTCCTTCACGCCTAGTAATTCACAATAATTTATAATAAATCTCAGTTCGTATATTCAAAACAATGATAATAACTATGAATTGGGTTAACTTTTCTAGTTTATGCACCTGATATGCCAAAGCGACTACCTATTAAAGATGTCATAAGTGGACTTGTGAATAGTGTAGCAACAGCTGTTAGATTTTGGTTTCACTACACCTTGGTTGCTTTTGCTTGGTTGGGTATTGTACCTCTATCGGCATGCCGAATACATCGGAGTTTGTTTACAGGATCCGTCAATTCTATTCTCGCTCTACCTCTTGATCTCCTTTCCACGTAAATACATTTTAATGTTTACAGTAGTTTAACAAAATGTGAAATATGATTGACATTTTTAACAAGTAATTTGAAACTGTTGCAGGGATAATCTGTTATCAGATATTTTCCATGGATGTATATTGGTAATGTGTACACTTTGCGTTTTTATAAGTCTGGTATGGTTGCGAGAACACATAATGCAGGGAGGAGGACCAGAGTGGTTAGATGCTCCTTTGGAGGTAAAATAATAATTTACATTATCGAAATTTACAAAATGAGCTATTTAGTAAAAAGAATGCGTAATAATTGTCAATTTATAACATTTTGCTATAGGAAAATCTGGACTTTCTGGAAGGCGATGATGGGGACGAAAATGGAGTCGAAGATGGGGAGAACGGGAACGCTGGAGGCGGTCGTGCGGAGGATGGTGATGGCAACAATGTAGGAGTACAAGTACATCAAGATGATCTACAAAGGATTAACGATAATAATAACAATAACGACAATGATGGTAATAATAATGGTGCCCAGAATCCGAGAGCTGCTGGTGGCAACGGGAACGTGAATGTGAACAATAATGACGAGATAAACTGGAATCCAATTGAATGGGACCGGGCAGCTGAGGAACTGACTTGGGAGAGACTGTTAGGTTTGGACGGGTCGCTGGTGTTCCTGGAGCATGTATTTTGGGTTGTGTCGTTAAACACGTTATTCATTCTTGTATTTGGTAAGTTGTCGTTTAAAAACTTCATTGTATTAATTGGGTTAATTTATTGGAGACTTAAATACATGAACCGTTTCTAATTCCATTTTTTTCAGAATTCTGTCCTTATCATATTGGGCATTTCACTTTAGCCGGTTTACAATTGCAAGAGACAACACGCATACCACACTTTGAGGGACTATTGGTAACATTATGTGGCTATTGTGTCGTAGGCATAATCCTGGTCATCTTACATGCCTTTGCTTCCTTGCTGAGGCTCAGAAAGTATGTATCTCTGGAATGAAATGGACAATAAGTGTTAACTTGGGGATATTATTGAACAATTGCACATTGTTTTATCCATTTTTGTAAATGTCAAAGGACTAACTCATTTGCGATGTTATTTTCTGTTATCTAGGTCAAAAAAGGTTCTAGGGCTTTGTTATGTGGTGGTAAAAGTTTGCCTTTTGTCTGTCGTGGAGATTGGAATTTTTCCCCTCGTGTGTGGATGGTGGCTTGATATATGTTCTTTGGCATTATTTGATGCTTCATTAAAAGTAAGACGGTAGCAATACAACAAAAATCTTACATTCTAGGACACCGTTTTTTATTGATTTTGTAGCCCATTATTCATTAAAAATGTAGACTGTAGTGTTTATAAATATAACACTTTGTGACTTCCATAGGATCGGGAAGCTAGCTTTACCAAAGCTCCTGGAACAAGTATGTTCATGCATTGGTTGTTTGGAATGATCTACGTATTCTACTTCGCTTCATTCATTCTACTCCTCAGAGAAGTCCTTCGTCCCGGTGTTTTATGGTTTCTTCGCAATCTTAATGATCCCGATTTCAATCCGATTCAGGAAGTGAGAATTTCATTCATTAATATCAATCCACTCCAGTTTATTAAAGTTATTGTGGTGCTTAATATTGCGTGTTTAATTTTTGTAGATGATTCATCTGCCTATATTGAGACATGTTAGAAGATTTTTATTTTCAATGATAATTTTCGGTACAACAGTTTTATTGATGGTGTGGCTTCCCATTCGTATTATTAAACGCGTCTGGCCGACTTTCTTACCTTATACATTCGTATTTACCACGTATGTTTATTTTTACAGTAATAATAATATTATAACCCACTGAAATAACATGAAAGTAATATTCTAATTTTTCAATCGTTTTATTTGTGACATATTAGTGAGCAAGCACATGAATTGTCTTTGGAATTAGTTCTGCTGCAAGTAATGATGCCAGCTTTGTTAGAACAAGGTCATACTAGAGAATGGCTAAAGAGTATAGTTAAATGTTGGTGCGTTGTAATGGCCTGGATTCTGGATTTACGATCTTACCTTCTTGGCGGTGTCCCTCTAGAAGATTTTGTGAGCATCAAGTTTATTCAAAAGATTTTTAATTTTCAAAACGTTATTTTAATTTATTTGCGCTTGAATGATTTCAGGAAAACGGCCAAGTTATCCACGCAGATGACGAAAACGAAGAAGATGCAGAAAATGAAAGAATGTTTGGATTTGAAGAGAATGAAAGGGAAGAAAATGATAACGAGAATAACGATAATAGAGAAATTGATGAAGTTGAAGAACCTCCAGCTGCACTACCTGCCAGAGTTGCTGAAGCAGCTGGAGGAGGATTAGGGTGGATTGGTGGCAACCAAGGAGGTCTTGGGGCGGCTCATCAGGCTTTGCTACTTAGAGATGGTCCTAGTGGCTTCCTTCCTTATAGACGACCAAAATATTTCCCACTAAAGGTAAATTAATTATTACGTAAATGTAAAGTTATCCAAGTGCCATAAATAAGTCATAAATAATATTAAATAAATAGCTTACGTTTCTAACTCTTAATTATTGTAAAATTTCAGATTGCATCCTTGTTATTGGCGATGTGTGCAACTTTGAGTATAGTCAGTATATGTATTTTAACAATTCCTGGTACGTTTTTTATAATCAATATAAAACAGATTGCATTTGTCAATTATGTTAATTTATTATGAACAAAGTTGTCTAATAATTTAATTACCTGAATTTAGTTTGTGTCGGCCGTTTAGTAATGAGTTATTGGCTATCTAATTCTGAAGAACCTGTTCACGAGCTGTACACAACAGCCAGTGGACTATATGTGACCTGGTTAACAATTAGAGTCTTAATTCTTTGTGGAACATGGATACCCAGAGGCTGGTCGGCCGTATGGTCCACTATTAAGAAATGGAGTGTGACGGTACTTTCCAATCTGAACGATCATTTAGAATGAAATTAGATTGTCAACAAGGTGTTTAATTGTTGTTTTTGATTATTTTTGTATAGTTTGGTGTGATGTCGTTCCAGGTTGCAAAGGCGGCCGTAGCCGTGTCTCTTCTGATCGGAGTCATCCCATATATGTGCGGTCTTCTATTTGAATTGGTCCTGATTTCCCCTTTAAGAGTACCCCTTAACCAATCCCCAATATATTTGGCTAGCGAGAACTGGGTTATGGGAACCTTGTACATCAAAATAGCCTGTGCATCAACTATGATGAGCCCACCGAATTTCTGGCTTCGTCGAACTCTAGAAAGAGTATGAGAGTATATTAGTTTTATTTTTTCCTATTTAATTTGGTAGCTAATTATTTTTCTTTCTTCCCAGATCTATAATGATGGTGTACGAAATATCAATCTAAACTTTATAATCAAAGAGTTAGCTGCTCCTTGTATAGTGTGGCTGGGTTTGGCACTTGCTGTGCCGTATGTGATAAGCCAGAGCATCGTACCTCTTCTCGGTAATGAATGGGGTTTGTGAAAAATCTTTCAATGACATAAAAAAATGTTCAGGATATCACTAACCACTAACCTGCTTAACCAATCTAAGAAAACGTTAAACGCGTGTATGTCCTTATTATCTAGATATTGCATTTTTATTTTACAGTGCCGAATTTGGAAACTCAAAATCTAGTTGAAAGAAGAATTTATCCATTCATCCTCGTGGTTGCGGCAATTATAGGCATAGTAGCTTTTCAAATTCGGCAATTTAAGAAACTATATGAGCACATTAAAAATGATAAGTAAGTTTGTTAATTATAATTAATTGTCCAGTGTTTCATTTCAATGGAGAATGCTAATTCTAAATTATTGTATTGAATAGATATTTGGTTGGTCGTCGATTAGTGAATTATGAAAGACCTCCCCCTGCACCACCAGTCATTGTTCCTCCAAATCCTGTTCATCCACCTCCGGAGGAAGACCTATGAAAATTTAGAACGCTTATATAAATTATGATTAGCGTGATTGAAGACTCTTACAGTTGCTGGATTCGCGCTAATATGGCTGATTGTAACTGTAAGTATTCGAAGAAACTCAAGTTCGCAATCCTTTTAACACGACTGTAGACATTATAGCATTTTTACACTTGTTTTAGGGAAGACAAGTGCGCTATATGAAATGGACCTTTTGCAAAATACAAGACTAATATTCTGCATATTACCAAACGTCCATGTATCACTACTAGTTTGAAACATTGTAGTATTTATGTTAAATTTAGATTGCACTTGTAGATGAATCTTCTGACGATAGTGTCGATAATTTTCTTTCTACTATTTTTTGATTCGTTTACGCTTGAAACTTTATAAAGTGATTAGTAGCTTTTAAAATCGATTTTGCAACAATATTTTAAATTCTATGCATCTGAAGAACTAACGTCAGCCCTGAAATAATTTGTGCTCAAAGGGATGAGCACCTTACTTGGTAAAGTAGATGAAAAACTTAAAATTGTTGGTACAATTTCAATAATTTCCTCAATAGAGGACCCAGTTTTGTGTGATGGAGTACTGTATGAGTGGTTTTCATGTGTATCGAATGTGTTTATAGAGGTTATATAATTTTGGTGTCAATAATTTTCTGGTCATCGATAACCAACTGCTGACATGATAAACGTGTGGTTATAAAATTATGTTCGTAGCGGTTGAACATAAGTAATGTACAAGATTATTGTTTCTTGTACTGTATTGTATGCATTATGTATGTCGACTAAATTGACGGAGGTTGCCGTACTCGAAATTACCTATATATGTGAAAAATAAAAACGAATACATGGCGCTGTCAATTATTACTAAACGTGACTGACAAGTGTTCCTGCTAATTTAACATACTAGTGGATAGATCCAAATAATCAGCCTTCTTGTAATCCCAAAAAGACCCGTATAGTCATTTCGTGAATGAGAGCAAACTATTAAGCTAACAATATTCAGGCTAGGTACCCATACGGTTTGAATCGCAACGGATTGGAAAACTTAATTTGTATAGAGAATTCTGTTCAAAATTTAAACTGCAAGTTTAAATGATAAAAGTGTAATTGATTTAATCTACCTAATCGAGAAATATTTTCAATTATCAGAATACTTACTGCCACTAACTTACAGTTCAAACGTAATTAATATTTAGCATCTGTCATATGAAAGTAACAAATTCAATGTGAGTGACATAATTGAGTTCTATGTTTATTCACTTTCCCATTCTCTATCAAATGGTAATTTCCTTTGTTATTCAAGATAGTAGATACCCGGAAAGGCATTTAGGATAGGGATATTAGGCGAATAGTATAACATGTAAAAGTATTTTAATATATTTAAATTCGCTTCATGTGTTGAAATTAAAAATTGGTTTTTTGAGACTGGAGTTCAATAGTATCTGGAGCATTAGATCCTCCGAAGTATTGCTGAATTTCGTCTAAACTCTTTCCTTTTGTTTCGGGTACAAATAAAATTACGAAAATAGTGCCCAGTCCAGCAGCGATACCGAATATCCAGAAACACCATTCAATACCTGCATAAAAGAGAATGAACACAATACTCATACTATACTTTTTTAGTCTGTATATACCTAACTCTAACTCTGAATGCAATGCAACCAACCGATTCCTTCCTTGATATCATCAAACACTTTAGTGACGATGAAAGCATTCAACCAGTTAAATGATGTGTTCAAGGCTGCTGCATTTGCCTTTATGTGTAGGGGCAATATTTCCGCAAACACCATCCAAGCAATTGGACCTGTATATAAAATATCACATTGTCGCATTATATTTATTCACTACATTATATTGCATTAGACACTGTAGTGTCAAGAGTCGAAGTAAATACATAAACATTTTGCATGTGTGAATAATTTTAGAACTTTACCAAATCCGATTGAATACGCAGCAATAAAAAGAAGCAGACATGCGAGTGGTAGCCATCCAATACTTTCTGCTAATTGAGGGTCTTCAATTTTTAAGTAGAAGTAGATCCCCAGTATAATCAGGGCGATTGTCATGAGCACCCCTGAAATGACCAACAGAACCCTCCGACCAGCTTTATCCATAAGTATGGAAGAAACTATTGATGCTATTATTTGTACACCTCCAACAATGATTGTAGAAATGTTTGGATCCAGTGTTGAACCAGCATCCGCAAAAATCTTTACTGTATAGAAAACTACCGCATTGTTTCCATTCCTGTTCGTTGCGCCGGGACAGTTAATTTCATTTACATGAAAATGTTTACATGAAAAAATAATGTGTGATTCATTATTTTGATAATGTGTAATAGGTGTAAATGAACACAAACCATTGTTGAAAAAACATCATTGCGAGTGAAATCAAAAGTGGTTTGAAAATACATGGCTGTATCATGGTTCGTAAATTAGCCGTAGGTTGTTCTTCAATGCTTCTTTGAACCTTTGAGAAGTTGATATGCATATGTAATCAAATTAGTTAGTGATATTACTAGCAACATGATTTTCATACATACTTATAGTATTTATATAAAATGAAATTCACAAACTGATTCGAGCTCCATTTTCACGTTTTCGTGGGACTTCGCTCCTCGTAACCAAATTAAAGCTTTGTACGAAGCTTGTTTATCTCCTTTTGTCAGTAGATATCTTGGAGACTCGGGCATGAAAAACATAAGTATCAAAAACACAACTGGGATGCACGCGCAAGCAATTGCTAACCAATTCCACGGTATGAAGATGCCAACCACATAGCTGTTGCCGAAAGTTCTCATTAGTTACACATAATAATGTAATCAGTTTAGTGAGACGGTAATAAATGAAGTAAATTACGTGAAGAAAACTCCGCAATTAATCATTAGCTGTAGGGACGAACCCAGCGTTCCTCTTATGCTATCTTCAGCAGTTTCGCTGATGTATACAGGAGCCGCTAAAGAAAAGGACCCTCCGCAAAATCCTGGGTTTATGTAAATTGCATTATAATCATAATTTTACATGGGTTGTAGTTGTCAAGATTTGTCAAGATTCAACTCATGTAAATTATTTCGTACAAGTGTGCGTCACAAATGAGACAAATGCCTTATTCACATACCTGTAAGAAATCTGCCAGCGTAGATCAATTCCACATACTCTGCGAAAGCTATCATTAACCATCCTGCCTGAGTTTAAAGATATATTTCACGTGAAATTCATCTAGAATATAAATATTGAACAGGAATAATACCATAGATTCATCATACCACAAAAAAGGGAGAAAGCAACATCATGAATTTTTTCCTGCCTATTTTGTCTATCAAAATTCCTGCAACAGGTCCTGAACAAAAAGCTCCAATCTGAAAGGATAATATTTAAAACTTTAAATCACATTAAACACCCATTGATATCCCTAAGAACGCTGAAGGAGAGATAGTATCTTATTACGGGTGCCAAAGACCCGATCCAGGAGTGAGATTCGTCTGGCAGTTCCAGGAAAGCTTCATGGCTCCTAATTTGTGTTAATGATGGAGAACTCCAACCTAAGTAGGTTCATGTCATTTTATTTAATTAGTTCCCGTATTTATCTCCATTGCATCTATAAAATGTAATTTAGGTTTACAATGATATATTTTCATACCTAGAACATTCCCTAGACAAAAGGCACCGAGGGTGGCTGCAATATCGAAATATTCAAAGAATTGAGTCAAATTTAGTAGTCTGAAATTTTGGATATATGTAATATTATATTACCTTGATGAGAAATTATTGGATTTCCTTACCAACTCCAGCCGCTACGAACTGCGGAAGTTTCTTAGCCACAAACACACTAGATTCATTATTCACAGGAATCATAACAAAATTGTTAAACGTAGCAGCAAGTATTTGCTACGAATCAGAATTACATAGTATAGTACATACAAATGGTGTTTTACTTGTTGAGATTCTCAGCCAAATGTTCTCCTTGTGTCAAGAAATGTGATGCAGAGTAGGGATCCATTACTTGATCTACAAACTAAGTCCCTAGTCAGATATAATAATCCTTCTTGAATTTTGCTCACACAAGAAATGTGTTTCTGAACTAACTAATCAGTGACATAATTAGATTCAAGAATATTTCTACTAATTAATTCTACTTTGCCATAAAATATTCCACTTTGCACGCACGCTTACTTAAGTCTTTAATAATGGCATAATAAATCTGCATCTCACCTTATGTCTATATATAACTGTGTTTTTCATCAGCTTTACTTTAGCATGGCTCTGGAAATAAGTGAGCTAAATGTTTCTTGAGACTGGCCGTTTGTTTTTGTTATGGCTCATTGTTATTCTTTACTCCGATGCCTCGTCATTGCTCACCTTGTACCATTGTATTAATTAGTAATGGTTTCGGATTTGTAAATATTATTACGTTTCATGCGAGATAATTTTAAAATTAATTGTAGTCAGGAAATCGCATGTGCGAGATCTTATCACTTTAAGATGATAATATGTACTATTCTGATTCCTTAAGGCTGGGCTTATAGGTAGCAGGTGGGGCATTTCGGTCCATACACTTCCTATGT